>JAECUM010000461.1:0-293364 GCA_016617855.1 Megalonaias nervosa | reverse complement strand
GCCTAGAATATCCAGTCAGCGCACAAGAAAGCGAAAGGCAGAATCAGCCATGAACTTAACATCATCACCGTATAAAAAGATGCTTATTGAAAAGCAAAGAAAGATGATGACAAATACAAAAGGCAAATGTGATAAAACTGTACAGGCAAGTGGGAGCAAACGGAATGAAACCAAAGTTTCAAAACAGAAAGAAAAGCAGAAGAGAAAGAAGCAGACACGTAGAGGGGACAAAAAGATAGGCAGAAAACCATCTAAGATTATGAAGACAACTTGTATACAGGACCATGAAAAGGGAGAAAAGGCTTCGCGACCAAAGTCAGTTGCTAAGCACGATCTTGCATTGTCAGCAGACACAACACATAATAAAAACAATATTTGTGGAAACTGCGAATTTGAATATGGAGGAAGTGATGATCCCTTAATAGAAGATTCCTGGTCGCAGTGCAAAGAATGTTCCAGGTGGTGCCATGAATCCTGTGGCACCACCCTCAATATGCAATTTTGCTGTGTTAAGTGTGAGTAATAAAGAATTTACCAGGAACATTCACGACTTTTGGGCTTTGTCTTTTTCTTCATTAACGATGGAAATTAGGGACTATTTAGACTTGAGCATTGTTGTAGCTGCTTGCTTATCCGCATTGTCGTGCTAATTTGAATGATGTAACAGTATGTAGTTTTAGCATATTTGCCATATATAAAATGTCCATATAGGAATAATACTTGATTTTACAGTTCAATTGTATTCCTGTAGTTTTACAGACTTTTACAAATGTTGAATGCATTGTGGGGCAAAATGCCCCGGAGGGGGCGTGTTGCCCCAGCATAGGGGCAAAATGCCCCTTTATAAATTTTTACCATTTTTCATTTTTCTCGTAAATAGGTTCTTCATTGAAATGAAACATCATTCCATTATGTTGGACGCAACGCATTCTTTAAATAAATTGTCCAATTGCGAACACAATCATGTAAATCATGCCATAAATTACCTAAAGTTGTTAAATGGGGCGTTTTGCCCCCCTCTACCCTATATATATATATATATATATGACCGACCCACAAACAGTGGTCATAGTTCGAGTGTGAGAGACTTGTACTGGATCAAAGCATGTATTGAGTCAAAAAATGACTGCGACCTAATGTTTCACGACCGATTCCTTTTCTTTTCTTTTCTTTTCTTTTTCCAGTCGGAAATACGTTGTTTAGAAACTATCCCACTAGCCTGAAAAGCAATAATGTAAGTAAGCCCCAAATGTTCTAAAATGTTGCTTTCATAGTTGAGTGAGCTATATCGGCATAGAGTAAAAAAAGATACATTATGTTGAAAGCCTAATTTTGCGTTAGTTTCGGTGAAAATAGGTTTATATCTTTGTTTAATCTTCTCATAAAGAATACATTGATATTTTTGCTTAAATTAGCGTGTATTCCGTATAAATATGCACAAATAGAAACTATTTTATAGATATTCGCTTCTCAAGATTTCAGATATCGAGCATAGATATTTTGCAGCTCTCCTATCTGGCAAAGTACAGTGTAGGTAGAGCAAAGATTGCGTCATCTTCATACCAATGTTTATTTAAATATGTTTTGTGGATTCGGGCAAGCTATTATGTCTCTTACATCTCGTTTATTCAAGAAGAGTGACGTTTTTATTTACAAAGTGAATCAATAATGTATTCTCTATTATCTCCAACGACCATTTTGCAATTATCGTGTTTGTAAAAATGTGGGTCACCGAACGAAGACAAAACCACCGATTATGCGACAATTTGGTATCATTTTATACAAATATATGCCCTTCATCGACCTAAAGTACATCAATAAATTGTGAATATTTAAACAATTACATTTTTAATCATTCCAACCACATTTACAGTAAATTTGCAATTTAACATGATCTTGGATACGTTGCTAGATTAAGTACGATTTGATACTTTTTGCCGAGTTACTGCCCATTAGCACACCCAGATGATACAGTTAACATATTTAGCGAGAAAGCACCATCTAAATACATTGATGAAAAATTCTCATTGATTACTAAGTTAACTTGTAGATGGATATACAGCTATATTTATGGTGCTGGCAATTTCATATCAACGATAGTAAAAAGAATGCAAGCAAATATTGAGTAAACGTAAAATATAAAAGCATCCGGGTAGTTTGTACTTTGAATGTATGACTTTTGTATTTATGTATTTATTTTGTTTACTTTGTTTGGCTGTGTCATTGCATCATATTGTAATCGAACTTTGTTGTACTTTATTATCTCTTAATTTATTAAAGTTTTGTTTTGTCCAAGCCTTATGCTTCTAGAAATGCAAATTTTGTTGAGATACATATCACCTATTACCATATGACCTGGACGGATCAACTGCTTATCACATCGAAACAAATCTTGAGGGTTTCGGTTTTGTTTCCTGTTTGAGGCGGTGTCGTGAATCAGTTAAAGTACGGATACTCGAGTGTAGGATGATATGCAAAACGGATCCTGGCTATTGCGATAACAAAACATTATGTCGTGTTGCACCCAGTCTCAAGAGCAATTCGTACATGTCAACGATCTCATGAGTAATATACACGATAAACAAAGATTTTATTGCATAAATAACATATTATCTTTTATACAAAAACCAACATTTCTCTTTCTTTCTGTGTCCAGTCCCGCTTGCCAAACGACAAAATCGCGAGTTCGAAACTTGCGGCATCCCAATTTTTTATTTGCCTTTATACTTCAATTTTAATTTTTATCATCAAACTTTCTTTTAACCTCGAGCATCTCAATTTTTCATGTTATTTTACTTTTTCGTTTTTATTTTTAAACTTTCTTTTATGACTCTCGTCCTAGTAAGGATAATATAGTGATACTTATCATGACCCATGACCAGCATTCTCTGAATAAATGTCCGTCATACTTTCGAGGTTATAGTTGTAAACGGATACACATTTTACAGAAGAGATAAAAAGGCTATTATATAAATTAAGAATAAAAGAAAACAAATATATGTGCTAAAGTTTAATAAAATGTATCATTCATTAACAATTATATATAGAAACAGTTTGTATAGGCTTCTGTTAGGCCTTTTTGTGTTTTATTTTATGTATTATTCATTAAGTTCGTTTAGTTCAAGTATTCATTACAAAACCCAATTTTAAGAGAAAACTGCCTATTATTATGTACAGGTCGATTTCTTCTACTCCGTTTCGTTTTGCCAATGAATTTGATATGGGAGAAAAGTAATAAAAAGGTGTTCATTTTTATCTCAAATTAGTTAAATATATCACCTTAAAATAGTGTTTCCCAAACTTATAACATTCGTGTACCCTTTTGGGACATCGGTCTTATCGGCGTACCCCTTATGCCAGTGCTGTGCCGTGGTGTTTTATCTTTAGTGCGAATTTTACTGATTTAATTTCTGCCACGTACCCCCTGAAACCCTTTCGCGTTCCACCGTTGGTACACAGTGCCTGAAAATACTTATTAACTTTGAAAAAATAGGAAACACTATTGGAAGTTTCGCCTTAATGACAGTTAGCTGTAACACACACACACACACACACACACACACACACACACACACACACACATAAATACAGTACATACTTAATTTTTATTATAATGTAAAGATACAAATTAATAATTAAAATCATAAGCACAAACTCACACCCTGAATGTATTGTCATCAAAAGTAAACTGTGACCTGAAAACTAATCTACTCCAAAACCACTCATCCCTATTTTTACCTTGTTTTACTGAGAAAAACAATCACAATGAAAATTACATTCGTATTATATTATATTATTATATATCGCGAAAATGACCACGAAGAGTGAAAATGTGATTTAAAAACAAAATTTACTTAAATACATAGAAACTGAAGAAACAAGCAGACATATGCTTAATTTTGATTTAAATGTCTAAAACAAAACAAACTTATGTTCATATGACCTTGTGATCACAAAATGTAAAACTTAAGTTTAACATTAATCTACATACATGAAAGATAAACACACACACAAACAAGCAAAACACTAATTTATTTCAATCTAAAGAAAACAATTACAATCAAAATTATATGCATATTGTTACACTTTGAAAAATTATCAAACGTAAAGTTTGACTTGAAAACTAATCTACTTAAATAAACACACGCGCGCACACTCAAATACTCACATATTATACCCTGACTATAAAATGATAGAAGTAAAATGTGACCTTAAAATTAATCTTCTTAAATAAAAGCTAAATGCAGACACAAACAAGCCCCTAATTATGATTTCTATTGAAAAAAATGTCACGACCAAAAGTATATGCAGAATGTTGACACCTTCACGTTTTACATTTTATCTTGTTTTATCTTCATGTTTACATCTATTGGGAAGGTTTTATCTTCCAAAACGTTTGTGCAATTCATATCACATTTTTTGAAGTTTAAATTTAGTTGGCACCATATAACCACATACTGTGCCGAGTTGTCACAAAACACTACTACATGCATCCCTATCCCGAGTTCACGACCATAAACAGTAAAATGTGACTCTAAAACTAATCTACTTAAAACACACTCACGCGCACACAAACGCACACATACATAAAACACATGTCTCTAACAGCAACTTTAATGTAAAGAAAAAATCTCACAATCAGAATTATACACATGTTACTATGTCATCGGCATAATCATAAAAGTAAAATGTGGCTTAAAAATTAAGCTACGTACATACATAAAACACAAAAACTTCCCTAATTTTTTTTGTTTAATTATCAAACAAATTGTTAGAATCGTATATATATATATATATATATATATATATGATAAATAGAACCCAACTAATGCATGATATCAAGCAGACCTAACAACTTGGTTACCTCCTACAGCAGAACAACTTGATAACTGCCTGTGTTCATTGCTTGACAAACATGCCCCAGCAACCAAGCGTAGAGTATCAATTCAAAAGTGGTCTCCGTGGTAAGGCAGTGTTAGTAACCAGCTTCTCTCTGCAAAAAGAGACCGTCGTAAAGCTGAGAGGCTTTGGCTTTCCACCAGACTCACTATTCATAAGCAAATCTATGAAGCCGCTAAGAAGAATGTCACAAACATAGTCCATGCAGCGAAATCAGCCCACTACAGTACTAAGATCACGGAAAGTTCCAGCTGCAAAGAGCTATTTGAGATTACTAACAAGCTAATATCAAGGAACAAATGTACACCACTTCCAGCTACCTTCTCTCTAGTCGACCTTCCGGACCTGTTTGCAAATTTCTTCCGTGACAAAGTACAAACCATCAGAGATAAACTTGACAACACAATTTCAGTTGACTCGTCGTCACCATACAGCTGCGATACAGAATTTCAGCGGCAACTGTTAGCAGCATTTGAACCTGTCTCTATGGATTTAGTACGTACAATCGTGATAAAAAGTGCACCAAAGTCATGTTTATTTGATCAGATTCCGACATCACTGCTGCTTGATTGCTTAGATCCAATATTGCCTTCACTAACTGATGTTATTAATACTTCTCTCTGCAATATTTCTCTGTCTGTGTGTGTGTGTGTGTGTGTGTGTGTGTGTGTATATATATATATATATATATATATATATATATATATATATATATATATATATATATATACATTGTATGTGTGTGTGTGTGTATATGTTTGAATAGCTTGAACCCCCATCTAACCTAGGAAATTATTTCAAGAGATCTGTAGTTTAGGTCCACAGTGTGTAGCAATTTTGTAAAATACTGTTTAAACATTTTGGTAAGATTCCGTTATATGTGAAAAAACAATTCAGTCTTATATGAAAACAAGTTTGAACTTTCCAAATTGTTCAAACTAAGCCATGTTCAGGCAAGTGAGATCCTGCCATGCCGTATGTGTGTGTGTCTGTGTCTGTCTGTCTGTGTGTGTGTGTGTGTGTGTACATACACACACAATGATGTTTTCAGCCATGATAGATCTAAATGTATGAGAACTGTCCTTTAAGGGTTTTTTATTAAGCTTTTGATTATACAGAATATCACTGCTCATGAACCTTTAATTTTAATTTCTTCAATAATGAGAAGTCTCATATATTTGTGTTTCTTATCAGCTTGTACAGTGTAGTGAGTTTTTTATTTATCTCAGTTTCTTGTACATTATTGCCTGAAAGGTTGTGTAATATGGTATATGAGGCATTATGACAAATACCACATACTGTAATAAAAACTAAGTCACATGACCTATATTTCATGATCCACTGATTTACACTAACCATTGTGTTTTCACTTAGTTGTCATTTTTTGTTGCTATTTCATGCTCCTGTGATCAATGTGCTTTGCTGCGCATGTTTTAGACATCACTGCTTGCATAGTTATATTATTGCTTTAGACCTTTTAGACGAACTAAATTTTGCAATCCATCAATATCAGCATTGTGGGTTGTTTTCTTGCATTATACCTTAAATGCTTTAACCTCCATTGTTGAATTGGAAGCAGAGTAATGACATGGATGCCATATAAGCTACAGAGAAAATATCTTTTATGGGTAAAAGTGAGAACATGATTCAGATGAAGAGGTCACATTAATCTGTCTGAAACGAATACAATATTTGGCATTAAGCTCTTTAATTTGCCTTATTTTTAAAAAATGTTTGAGTGAAGAAGTTTCATTTCTTGTTTCCAGTCTTTCAGTCTGAGTTTCCAGTTATATGGTATCTAGGAACTTATTCCATACATGCTTGATATTTTGCTATTGTGTAGCCTTTCACCTTTACACAAAAGTTGTGTGTGTGTGTGTGTGTGTGTGTGTGTGTGTGTGTGTGTGTGTGTGTGTGTGTGTGTGTGTGTGTGTGAGGTACATATGTATACATATTTTGTTTTGATGTGCTCTAAACGAAAATTGATGTATCAGGATAAATAATAATATTTTAGTCTCTGCATGGTTTGTAATGATTATTGACAAATATTGCTTTCATATTAGAACAGATATCAAAGACATTATGATTTTTGCAAGCATTGTTTCTTTAAGTTCATGTTTATCACCTCAAGTAGAATCAAACATTTTATGTAATCAATATCAAACAGATGTTATTTTGATTGAGTACTTTTTAACATTTATTTTTCATTGCCTCTTGATATTTGCTTTAGATGTTAAGATTGTTGTATGGACTAGAGGCTACATTAGTTCCTTTATTTTCTTTGCTGAGGCAAGCGATTTAATCGGTGATTATTTTACTTTAAACAGTGGTGTAATAAGAAATTCTGGCCCTCGCACCCCTTGGTAACACTTAATTCTGTGGCCCTCTCCAATATAAAAGTTGTTTGATAAGAAAATTATATGTTACTACTTCTTAGGTGATACAGCATAAGGAGAAAAGTTTGGAAAACTTATATAAACTGACATGTTTGCATATAATGCACTGCATTTCATTGTCTCTTGAGATAAAAAAAAACTGGATCAGCTGTGGAATGAAGTTGTTTAAGGTTATTATTGCCTTGACTGTGCAGATGAAATGCCTTAAAATATACTTTTAATCTTCAGAAAGTTTATCCCATGAAGAAGGAGATAACCATGATAAAATGATGGACAAAGGGTTGGGATTAAAGTCGCTGTGTCCTGAAGCAATGATGGATTGTATGTATCTTGCCGAAATTTCAGGCACTTGGGATATGGTTAATAATGCATCCCCAGCGTCTACCTCCATTCCTTCCCATTCCAGTCAAAATTTCTGATCAACGCCTTCATGTAAATAATGGCCTATGCGTACTCTGCAATATAATGAATGCGGGTTAAATATGACCCTTCGTTCCAAAGTGCCTGAGTCTCAACTCGCATAAATTGCTTTATCTTGCCCCGTGGCTAGGAAAGAAGCTTGTAGTCAGAATTTATTAGTTCCTGGTAGATGTGTTCATACTTTCAAAAGTTTGTTTTCTTAATATTTTAAATACATAGAACTGCTTTTCATGGAGCACTGTCTTTTATACAAGACCTATTGTCCTTTCTACAGTCCGCCCTTCCTCTTAAATAAGAATTCTAAAAGCTATAATTTACAGCTCGGTGTCAAGGCGTTCTTAGTGTCCTTCGTACATCTACCATAAGACATGGAACAAGTCCATTCTGGAAGGAGAAATCCTTTTCTCGATGACCTCCAAAAAGCGGGAAATATCAATTACTGTATTATGTTTTTCATATTAGAATTGAGAATTAAAACAAATTTGATTAGTTCAGCTACATTTTTGTGTGCTTATTTCTATTGATTTTGTGACAAAGTTTCGAAAGAGGAAATATTTATGAATTTCATTAGGATTTATGGGTATCACGGTTTGACAATTACGATATCGGCGTGAATCATACCCATGCCTCGAGTAACGGCAACTATCATCAGTGCCCAAACCCACACGGCCATGCGCTCACCTGCTCCCCTCCCCTCCAACAAAAAAGATGAAAGAAGGTCGAAGGTAAGGGCCTGACGGTGCATGAAAATCATATCGCTTTGACAAACGGAATTTAACACTTAGCCATATGCACGTACCCACTGGATTTCTATTGAGAAATGCAAGATGTATACTACCTTTTCTTAGCGGTCAAAAAGTTGCAGTGTCAGTTTACTTATCGTAAAAGAGCGTACGCCTGTAAAAACAAATATACTCCAAATGTCTTGAGTGCCTTTATAACTCGATCTCTACAGCCACAATCATTTCTATTACATTAAACCCAGGATAAGTTTTAACACACATTATATGCACACGTTTAACAAATTAGAGATTAAATGTTTGTATGCGATGTTTGCTACAATGTTAAGGTAATCTGGTCATTTCAATGATTTCTACTATTAATTACAGCTTGAGGGGAGTGGGCAGTCGGGATCTTTTATTCCAGCTGAAATTTTCTTAGTAATTCACCTCACTTTTGTGAAACGGAAGCAGTTCTTCACAAAAAAGGAGGGGAAGGGAGGTCGGCAACTGCCATAAAACTATTCTGAGAGACAAAATAGGGGCTGCCACTAAAGAATATTGCCCCTTGGCGGATCAGTAGGGTATCCACTAAACAATATTGACCCCGGGCGCCTAAAGCCCTCGCGCCGCCGCTGCCTGATGAAAAATCCTATATGAACTTATTATTTGAATTCAGAAATTGTTTCAAACATATAAAATATGCTCGATATATTCCTTGTGATCCTTTCTGAGGGATAAAAATCCTAGATTGCAATCTACGTCACCACAGTAGATAGGCCTATGGAGGTAAACAGTGCTAGCTCAGCAACAGTCAGAATAAATAGAACCAATTAAAACGACAAACAACAGTTCTCCATTTTTTTGGCAGACGCTTTTGTTTCTTGAACCCTAATTTGTATAAGAGTTGAGTGTATTTCTGGTCACTAACTCCATTGCAGATACTTTCCTCCTCATTTGGCGCTATTGTTTCTCGAGAAATGAAAAATTTAGGTTTCAGCAGGTCATAAAAAGAGAGATATTCACACATTTCTCGGTTCTAAGAAAAACAGTGAACCAAGATTAAGAAAAGCTCAGAATAATACTGACTCTAGTTTTCTACAAAATGATACTAAACAAAATTGTTTAAAATAATTTTTAAAAAATTTGAGGGGGAGGGCTGGAGGGGGAGGCTACGGCGATCAAATGCTTTGGGCATAATTACAAGTAGAGCACTGATTCCATGTTTATTATAAAACTTATTGAATAAACTTAAATTGAAGCCAATAATAAAACATTTGTCTGTGTGACTGGAGAGAAGGAAACGATGCAGAATGAGTGTAGTAAAGGTACTGTTTACACTGGTTTAACTACAGCCAGACATCGTAGTTTCCATAACACTGGCGGATCATAAAGATCAATTATGTCGTCAAATTTACGAAACCACAGACATTAACACACTTTATACCAATTAAAACAGATGTACGCTATATAAATGAACTTGAATGACCGAGGAACTTCGTTTTGTATGTATTTGTCAAACATTTAAGTGCGAGATTTACATTTTGTTTAGTAGTCCAAACACAAACGACAAAATTCCATTCCATATCCTATCCCATACTGGTCTCACTGGGTGCTCAGTTCAGCTCATCTAGAACAAAAATGATCACTATCCAAGCGCATAAAATGACTAAACATATTATTAGGAGGATGTCCTTTACAGCATGTCATTAATATGTTGCCGCAACACCAAATACAGATCAAGAGCTTCATACGCATCCTTTGCCATGTGTAAACTTTGCTCAGCCATTATATATACACATAGATTGTACACATCCTCGTCAGAAGCTATTCCATCACGGTACCTTACATTATTCTGACATAACTGGAATTCTTCTGCATCTATTAAACACATGAAGTTCTCCGTCTCATACAACTCTGGGATTGAAAACATGATGTTTGGAATACCACTTGGAACAATTAAGTTTTTGGATGGTCGAATCACATGGGAATCCCACACTTCGGCTACTGAGTCTAATTCATCCTGGAAATAAAAAACAAGAAAAATATTCACATATGAAATACTTAATAATAGGGATGAAAAGAAAAGAAAGGCTGAGAAAGAATTTCTTCATGTGAACATATGACCTGAATGAGGCATAAAGAAACACTATAAATTAGATATTATTTGGTAAGACAGCTTTGTTAAATACACAACTGATATATCAGATCGCATCTCTAACATATGAGAGTGAGTATTATCAGTGACATCAGCTCGTATAAGGAAAATAATAATTCATAATCTATATACAGGCAAGACTTTGAAACAAATATCCCCAATTGGCTTTAAAATACTCAAAGGAGCGTTATGTAATAATTATATTGTATAGTACGTGCTCTTTGAACACTGTAATCTGTAATCAGCACTTGTCTTTCCTTAGAATGAATTATGCACATGTAATATATATATATATATATATATATATATATATATATATATGTGTGTGTGTGTGTGTGTGTGTGTGTGTGTGTGTGTGTTGGAGAGAGAGAAAGAGATACAGACAGACAGACAGATACAGAGTTATAATGTCCGTACCTGGATCATACCAAGAAAACAAAATAGCACAAGATTCTTGTCCAGATATCCGCCGTCAAATTTACCCTCAGCTTTCATTTGGTCGAAGAGTGACAACCAGAACTCTACACATTCCTTGCGCAAGAAGCCCCACCAGCTTTCAATTCTTTGGTTATTTGTGCTGCGCCCGTACATGAAACTGCGTTCACCACAGAAGGAATCATTTCCATGCCGGCGAAAGCGAAGTTGGAATTCACAAACATATCCATTTTCTGTGCCCCTGTCAGCTCGAACTATAAGTGGACAACCACCAAAGGCTTTCACAGCTTCGAGATAGTAGCCCCCGATAACATGAGGGATACTACTTGTGCAATATGCATTTAACCATATCATTTTCCGTCAAAACCCATCAATGCAACCATTGATGCAAATACCATAGGGGCGCAACTTGTCATAGGAGTCCATATGCCATATGTAATTAGGACCCTTTGATAGGTACATACTCCTGTGAAGTCGATGTGATTGGCGGAGGTCAACATTTTCAGGGTCTAATACTCTCATTACAAGGCGAACTTCTTCCTTTCTTGCCCGTATAGCTCTGCATTTAAGCTTATGATACATCCACCTATAACCGTGCATGGTACCGGAGAACATCTGTTCATGCATTATGAATTCGGCAACAGTCATCACATCAGTGGGATTTTTATACCGGTAAAGACCACCAACATGCAAAATACGACTCAGCTGTCTAATGCTGAGATTATATCCATGTCTTTCTTCCAGAATGAAAACAATCTCCTTGTACTTTAAACCCAAGTGAAAATACAATTTTATCAGAGCTAAACGGTCCTTATCCATTCTCACAATTACAACAGTACTAAAAAGCCTAAATATCCGTGAAACGCGAATTAATTTTGAAAAAAATCCGAAATATTTGGAAATAACGAAATACTATTTCGAAACAACACAATATTATTTCGCTTAAACGAAATAGTATTTCGAAAAAACGAAATAGCATTTCGAAAAAACGAAATACTATTTCGATGTAACGAAATACTATTTTGAAATAACGAAATAGCATTCGAAATAACGAAATACTATTTCGATATAACGAAATACTATTTCGTTTAAACGAAATACTATTTCGAAATAACGAAATACTATTTCGATATAACGAAATAGCATTTCGAAATAACGAAATACTATTTCGATATAACGAAATAGCATTTCGAAATAGCGAAATACTATTTCGATATAACGAAATAGCATTTCGTTTAAACGAAATAGCATTTCGAAATAACGAAATACTATTTCGATATAACGAAATAGCATTTCGATATAACGAAAAACTATTTCGATATAACGAAATACTATTTCGAAATAACGAAATAATATTTCGTTTAAACGAAATAGCATTTCGAAATAACGAAATAGTATTTCGTTTAAACGAAATAGTATTTCGAAATAACGAAATAGCATTTCGAAATAACGAAATGTATTTCGATTAAACGAAATAAAAAATATATCCATCCATGTCACTTAAGGGGCTCCGTACTACGCGGGTGATCGATGCCAGAAATTATATCCCGGTATAGATATGCAATGATGTTCTGAAGGAAAGATGTTAAGATAATTGTTCGTCTGGATAATGGACTAGAACTAGAATAATAATAATAATAATAATAATAATAATAATAATAATAATAACAACAACAACAATAATAATAATAATAACTATTATTATTATTATTATTATTATTATTATTATTATTATTACGTTCAATCGGTAACATCTCGAGCGACTCGACTGGATGTCCTTTCGAGTTGTTGTGGTTGCGACTTTTACGTTGATTTGGTAGCGAATCTGGCTTTTGTGATTAATCATTCGCTTAAGGCGATTTTGCAAATATAGTGAATGGCACAGTCTTGCATGTCAGAAAATAGATTGTATTATTGGCTGGACGTCCTAACTTCTGACCGATCGTGTAGTTAACTCCTAACTTCGGACTTCTGAAAGATTTGGTCTCGAGCATATGTTTGTAAATTTAGCAACGCTCGTCTTTGCAGTGGTATGTGCCTGAATCTATAGTCTTGTTTGAAGATACCCTGGCACGTACCAGATGGTCGCCTGAGACTTTTAGGTCTACGGTACTCAGCCATAGAAACTTCTTGCAACATACCTTGAGATGTTCGGACGATTCAGTATGGTGCCAGTGCTTATTAACTATGGTAGGTTCGGGGCATCGAGGTGCAAAGTTAGCATGAAGGGGACACGCTAGTCCGTTTTCTTAGTTTTATATTTTGGAAGGGTTCCTCTGTCGAATAGTCAAGCTTTATTAATAGCTTCCTCAATGTCGTTCCTTGTATCCTCTCCTTCTAAGGTGTCCCTTAAGCTGTCCGAGTCACTTTTCAAATGTTGCCGGATTCAAGCATCTGCGTTTGGTTCCAATGCACATACCGTAAGGAAGATTTTTTTATTACGTGCTGGGGGTGGCAGCTGATCGGGTGTAGATACTGGTGAGAGTCATTAGGTTTAGAGTATAGGTCAGTTTCTATGTTTCTCTCTAGAAGGGTAAATTGAGTATCCAAACAAATACTGCACCTGTTCGATAACTCCGACATAAATTTAATCGTAGGGTGAAAGTTATTGGCAAATTAAAAAAAAATATTTCGAAATTGTCGGCTGTTTCGATCCATATTGATTCTATGTCATCAAGGAATCCAAACCAGCTTAGGGATTTATATCGTGCTTCATTCAGAACCTTTTGCTCTGGGCCTTCCTATCATATGAAGGTTATATATATATATATATATATATATATATATATATATATATATATATATATATATATGTCTCTCTAACATCAGCCAGATAGATTCAGCAACTGTAGTGACGGTCCCTTCGATTTGTAAATTTCACGTTTTACAAATGCAGTTGCTGCAGCTCTACATTCATATAAATTGTATTTATCTGAAAAGCTCGGAGAAACAAATAGAATATACACTCGTGTAAACCATTATAAAACAACTCAAGTTGGATACTCACAATTCTGATGAAGACACATTTTCAGAAAACCGAACTGCATGCTGTTAAGACTTTATGGTCTTAAACTAAGCAGCAGGAAAGAGCGAAAACAAGTGAGTTTTGTAATATTCAACAAATAATGTATTTCCCTATAACACAAAGTGAAAATTTAAAAAAGAACTTACAGCATTGTGAATTAAATTCCAAATAGTCCTAAAATTCCAATCACAAACTGAACTGTATAGAGTTCCAAATGAATTCCTGTGGTGATCCTAATAAATTTCAATAATTAACGTGTTGATGTGCCAGTAACCTCGAATGGTTTCTGTGCCAACAGTCTTGATGTATCACAACGATATAATTCAAGATGTTCTTGAAAAAATTCATAGTAATTTAGTCTAAAAAGTATTAAAGAGTACTTTGTAAATCCAGAGAATAATTTAAACATATAAACCCGTTAAATATTAACTGAAACCGAACTATAAGACCGAATACGCTCCGGATGCTAATGCAGGAATGAGTAATTTTGAAATAAACAACATTAATATAAAAAGCTACAACACAATAACTTAACCAGGATGTAGGTCAACTTCCTTTCTAAAATACTCAAAGCTGTCAACAAGATCAGGAATTTCCAAGTGAAAAACCAATATCCTAAACTCGTATACAAGTGAACATGTTTACCTCCATTAATAATGATTAATAATGATCTGCATATGCAATCTATAATAATAGAGAAATATAAGCTATGTATTATATTGTTTACAAAATAAATGTTACTGGTCAGGTAGGCCCTTAACTAGATTACTGACCAAGGCGAATCACACAATATTGATATACATGACATATAATCTTTGAGAAAAGTCAACAAACAATACAAATTAAATATAAATAAAAATACAATTACAATAGCAACTCATTTTCTCTTATGTATCTTTCTGAAAACCAAACGCTGAGAACTTCAAAGAATGTCATTTTCATAAAATTTTAAAAGGGAATAGGAAGAAGAACTAATGTTTATTCTTCGTGTTGTTAGTGTCAAAGGGTATATGTACGTATGTAACTCAAGGCATACTGATAACGGGCATGGTGAACAAGGTGCGAGTCAAGAATTGCTTTAATGGGTCAGTTCTGGAAAAGTTCTTTTAGATTGTAGACTAGTTCCTGGTAGACTTATGACTCCACCAGGTCTTTACCAGTTTATAGAGCTTAAACCACTGATAGAGGACTTCTGTGACAACAGTTTGAAAAGAGTAACCTTGTCTTGATCCTGACTGAGAGCTGTATAGTTAAACATTTTTGTAGTGATGAGTGGAAAGCATACGTTTCTAAGGATATATATATATATTATATATATATATATATATATATATATATATATATATATATATATATATATATATATAGTTATGAAGCTGGAGGGAGTTCTGATCGATTCTTGTAAATAGGAAGAATTTGATCTCGGTTTAAGATACATGGAAATATATTCGGTCTGGAGTTTATATTACCATGCTCAAACTCAGGCTAAAAATACATTTTTTTTTTTTTTACGTCTGATTGATAACTCAGTCCTTTTGCTGTCGCCAATCAAACGTAAGAAGTTTGAGTTGAGGGTGTTGTCCAATAACAAAATGATAACGAGGAGATATAGGTTTCGTTCAACAAGTTAAGGTAGACAAGTAGCTTTACAAAAATCAATATGAAATCTTTTCCGTGTTTATATAACACTTAATTTGAAAAGGGTTCTCGTCTGTTAAAAGAAGTTACCTATTAAAAGTATTTGTCTGTTATGTTTCAAAACTGAAATAAAACCACCGTTCAACAAACAGCGATAATGGAGGCTTTATCTTTGCAAGACTTTATTAAGGAAGCTACAAATATAGAACCTTCCATATATCAGATAAGACAGGCCGGTTCAAGATCATTCTTTCTCTTTGTTTTGAGAACTTATGTTTAGCCAATCAAGGCACTGGCTCAGTCTACCAGCTTTCTTCCTGTTCTGTGTACTTGTATTCAGTGTCAATTAAAGATCTGATGTCAAAGGGATCCTTGGATTACTTTAGTCAATATCAATGGCTATGTTAACATTTATATCAATGGCTGTATTAACATTTCCTTTTATTTAGTAACCGTAAGGCATCTAAAGATGGTGTTTAGGTGGGACGAAAGATAGAGTGAACCATATACAGTAAAATCCCATAAATATGAGAAACTTCTGATTTGAATTTATGGCTCTCTCTCTCTCAACACATACAATGTTAGAACTACATAAATCTCAGTTTGGATAAAATCTAGGTCACTCTTTTCAAACTGCTGTCACAGAAGTCCTCGACCAGTGTCAGCGCTCTATTTACTGGCAAAGAAAGACCTGGTGGAGTCATAGTCTGTAAACGTATCATTTTGTGCGTAAGAATATAATAATACATCACATTCTGTTGTGCATATCAATCGCACGAGACCGAATGCGTGACTTTTCCCTTTTTTCTTCAAGAAAAACATCGAAATTTCAACCATTTTTGTTATTCTTTCATAAACAAATAGATCCATCAATAACTGACGCATAAACAAATGGATACACAAACGAGTAGAAACATGTAATGATTTTCAATTTTCATGGGCTAGAATCAATCATTTGGTTATCGTTCAAGTTAAAAAGACAATCGTTAATATATAAATTCATATTTCTAAAAGCATTTAAAAAATAATCGGTTCTGACATTCGGCACAGAGTCATGTTCCATTACGCACTTGTATATACACTGAAGATTAAACTTTGGAACGGTTATCGCTTTCATTCAATATCACCCTACGTCCATCATCTCCACCACAGAGATGCAAGCAATTGTTTTCGCGAAAAAGTATTTGTACGTAAAAGTTCTAGCATAATACACATGCAATTAAATTTTAATTCCGTAACTGATATTGTATCCAAAGATCATTGTCCGGAAATACTCTTTCAAGCTGACAAGCTTTGAGATATAATACAAAATATTTTTTTTAAAAAAATGTCAATATTGTCTGTTTGTATCAAAAATCGAAACAAAACTGCATTTCTATTTGATAGCAATATGCACCATTACGGTTCAACTTCACTTTTCTGTGTTTCGATTATAAGCCAGGGAACTTAAAGTTTTATTTTTATTTTCGTGCTGTAGGGGCAGATAATTTCAAGTGAAATCTATGTATCATTTCGATTAAGTGAATATCATCATCAACAATTAAATCAGATTATTATGTTGAATATACTTGATGACTAATGTTGACACATATTTGTCATGGACTCAAAATGGCAGCGCAAGGTGCTCGCGCGTTGAACTGTGGGTATTTACGTACACAATCATGACGTCTGTGAAGACAACCTCATGGCAAATTCACACACACTAAACGTAGAACAAGAGGGGGGAAAGTTAAAATCTATTTTCCCACAGCCATAAATGAAACAGAGCAAGGTAGAGTCCTGTTCGCATACAGAACGCCCGGTTGCCAAGTACTGGACCTATCAAGTTTTGCGGAAAGCGAGAGACCGCGACCAACAGAAGTTTTACATTTGATAGCCAGCGGGACAAAAGCCAACGATCTATTGGGCCTGCAGATTGAAGGCAGATGATGTTTCTTCCTATTTGCCAAGGGTGATGTCCCCCTTTACGCTAACGATCAATCCATTGAACTAAGAGGGAAACTAGCTACAATGTCGTAGCATCAACTTGATTTGTTGTGGTTCAGGTCCACGAGTTAGGAGTAGGGGTACTAATATTAGTACTAAGAGGGAAACCAATAAAGATCTACGCCCCACCACCACTTGTTAAGCCCCAGAGAGAAAAACTTACGGAAATACATTTTTCGGGACTACCACTAGAAGTTATGACGAAGGAGCTCCAAATAAAAATAGAGAAAAAATATGGAGTAAAGTTACCGAAATCCCACATGACCACCTACTGGGGATTACCCTGTGTATACAGGGGTGGGTGTAATAAGTGTCAGCCCGGAAGATTCAAAGAAGACTCCACCTTTCTTTTACGTACTGGGTTTCATGATAAAATCATGGTATCGAGGATACCAATATCACAGAAAATGCAACCTATGTGGAGCCACGGGTCACCTTCCTCGAGAATGCCAATATCATATGCAACAACATACATCACCAAAAACATATGCTGCAGCAGCCACCATAATAGACGCAGCTTCAGAGAATACACTGCAAGCAGTCCCGGAACCTGTAGAAGAACAAGAAAAAACTCAAAAGACAGTAAAAAATGCGTCGCCAACACACCTTGACTTACAAGAGAAGAAGAGAGGAGATAGCACAGAGAACATCACCCAGAACCAATCAGTTAAGTGGGAGTCTGCGGAACAAACAAGCTCCGCAGAAAGGAAGAAAGCCAGACAAAGAGCTAGGAAATTGCAACAAAAGCAAAATGGGAAAGGAACAATCCTGGTAGAAAAAAAATACTGCTCCATATTATATACTGGTTGAGCCGCAATTTTGGAGAGAGCAACCCACAGAAAACAGACAACATTTTAGCATGCGAAAGTGTGCAGGGACGCCCTGCCACTGAGAAACAAAACACAACGGAGAAGTCAGTAGAAGAGACAATAAACCTCGAAGACACCACGGAATCCCCAATCCAAACTCAGGAATCCAAAAGGGGAAACAATGACAAAGACTTAAACGCCAAAACATATATAGGAACAAAAGAACAGGAACCAGAAAGACGACACACAGTATCCCTAACAAGGGATGACAAAAAGCGATTAAAAAGTATGGAGGAATACAGAGCCAAGAAAGTTGCTAACAATTAAATAACTATCTACATGAACATATGAATTTAATAACTTTATCTCTAACACTCTTATATAATCCATTGCCTTTGAGATAGCCAAGATCGAGGAATTAAACCTAATATCTTGACTATGAACTCAACGGTATAACCAATCAAATTAACATAATTATTATACAATCTAATAACTCTGACATAATTTTAATACAAGAAACGCATGGTATGCCAGAGCATGTGGTGAAAAAAAAATACAAACTAGAAGATTTAGACGCTGTAGGTTTCACAAGTAACCACCCAACAGAAAGTTAATCTGGGGTGGCTACAATCGCTCGACACGCCGCCAAGGGATTAAACCTTGAAATACTTAAAAACACCGAATGAATTACAACAGATAAAAAACTGCAAAAACTGATAACAGTTTTTATAAAAACTAATAATTTAAATATTAATCACATATAAATATGCTAACAATAAAGTCGATTAGACACCTTTTATATATTCGAAGGGCAAATTGATGGTACAGTATTAATAAATGTTCTATTATACCTGAACAAATATCCGATCACAAGCCTGTAACACTTGATTTAACACTTACTAACACAAATAAATGGGGACAAGACGTGTGGAAGATGAACAGTGCTCACATGCTCGATAATGAGTATGTGAGCACTGTTCATACTCATATACCTGCATGATAAATGGAGGTGAGGTCACCTTCAAGAGATATATTTCATGAAATATACCACCATGTATTCTAAAAATAATCTTATTCTTTGATGCTCAAATAATGCTACAGTTACCTACTAACAAATAAAATAAGAATAAATACGGCCTAGTAGAAGCCAAATAATTACTCTATACAAATGATATTACTGAATGAATAGGTTATATTAATTCAATAATGAAGACAGTAAGAAAGGACATTTAAAATAACTAGAGTGAATCAATGTTAAGACAGTAAGAAATGACACTCAAAAATTCTAGAGGTCCTCAGAAATCTTTCATTATTTATATTTATATACATTTTTTTTTAAGCCGACCCTTCCTTGTAAATGAGAGGCCGGCTTAAACTGTATTTGATTAACATACTATCACAAACACTGAATACCTCGTACAATTAACGTAATACTAAGGAATAGTAAAACAAAAAGTACATGTACAAAGGGAGAGAGTTTTGGCCTTGCAGATTACGGAGCATATGATGGTACGACGCCTAAGCTACGTGGCTCACGCGAGGTAGCACGTGTCGTACCGGATTTCCCCAAATGTAAAGCCAATAATAAGAACATCACGACAACACAAATACGGGGGACACACAAACTTTACTAAAAATACGAGGTATAAAATACACACAACATACATGCATTGAGCAATAAAATATCTAATTTTCTTCTTTATCTACTTACGTTCTAAATTTTTGTCTTTCTACTCACCGTACACACACCAAGGTCGCATTAGATAGAGTCCAGAAGCGTGCGAACACGTCAAGTTGGATGCCACCGCCACATGCCAACGCCGAACCTCCCTAGCCATAGTGGAAACTCCTTTTTCTTCTTAGATAGGAATCTTCATAACTAAATAACAACTCAAAGAAATTCGACCGTCTGGCCAGTCCATACAAAAAAACCCCCAAGGATAACATAGAAAACATACAGCATACTTACAAAGCATACGCTGGACAATATCGATCCCAGGCAAGGATCTCTCTCGTAAACAAAGCTCTGAGACCAGTCAGGGTCAAAGCTTTACAACAGTAGAGTAGGGCAGTGTATAAACCCTATATCCAAATTAATAAAATTAAAATTCTTTTTAACTTGTCACAAAACAACATATACACGATGGGGAAAACATAAAGACAAAAAAATTCACTCAACTTAGGCACTAGGGGGTCCCTTATGATGCAAGTCTGAGAGGGACCACACCGAAAAAGAAGACAACCCATACAAATGGTAATCACACGTGGCTGACGCGAGTTTAATGTTTGAAAAAACAAAGGCAAAAAGAAAGCAATAACCTGAACGAAACAAATAATACCGAGTGACAAAATTACCTAAGACTACCCCCATAGGACCTTATCTATCATACGCTTAGTGTTTTTCGGAAAATCTACGTTCCGACAGTGGACCTTAATCGTTTTCACGATATGTCTGTCCATCACGGACTGACACTGTATTGTGGTCGTCGTGGATTGCCCACGTCGTGGCTTTTAGTGGACAGCTTAAATTTTATTGCCCTAGTTAGAAGTCACAGGAATACAATTTTGTAATCCAGGATATCCACTACGGCGCGCAGAACTTAACTTGTTGACTCTGCTGCAATACATAGTGTAGGCTGCACTTAGTTATACACAAGGCCGTTGAATATTCAAAGACTCGCCCACTAAAACTCAATCACATACGTGTATTGTGAGAGACTGAAGATTTCCGAGCAAAGAATGCTGAAACAATTTAGGTTATTCACAAAATGTACAAAGTTTAATTACAGTAAATTTAATATGAGATAATTTTAATATGAGAGTGAGAGAGATTCTGATTTTAAACAAATTAACCCCCCAACCCCCATCACACATAAGTATTCGCGGGCTTTATTCTGATAGTCACTTTGTACCCACTGGTGTTCGAAGCGAGCTTGATGTTGAGAAAAAAACCCCAACAATAATCTGAAGGAAAAATATCATGCAGAGTGACAAAAATACCTCCGATTACCCCCATGACCCGTTCTGACATTGGACACTATCATACTATATAAGTCTCTTATACAGTATGATAGAGAGAGTCCTGTGTCAGAACGGGTCTGAGGCATTTTAGTCACGCTGTATGATTTTTTTTTTTCCTTCAGATTATTGTTTTTTTTTTTCTTAACATCAAGCTCGCGTTGAGCACCTGTGTTTGTACCCACACAATGAAATATACACAGCGCTGTACAATATCCAGCAACTGCTAGGCCAGCCTGTTTCTTACTTGCGACTCAAATATACATGTCCATGTGACACATTTCTCAGAAACAAGGCACATGAGCAGCAGGAAGGGTGAACCCTACAACTTTGTAGAGACCTTATTTTTGAAATTTAAGGGTTCCTACGAAGGCTGAAAAAAAAAGTTTTTGCCTTAACAGTAAAAACTTCTCTAATTGACCAGATTTTTTCTGATTTTTTCACGAGCTGGTCATTACGCGTATGTCGTTCACCCTTCCTGCTGCTATAAATTAAACAGCAAGTATACATATTATCAATAATGAGTATTGGAGAACCACACTCAGCTAAATTAGCTCGAGAGCGACTAAAGGCAATTCAAAAATATCTACCTGTTCGTGATTCTGTTAAGCAACAACTACAATCGCGTCAGGAGTATAAGATGGAATTTGCAGAAGGTGCAGAACAATTATTTATACCGATTGTCGAACCAACGAAGAAAATTGTTACAGCAACTGAGGCAACACAACAAGCTCTTGCAACATTGCCTGCTGATATTGCTGGTCGTATTCAAGCAGCTCAACTACCACCACAAGCACCACCACAACCACCAAGAACCAGAACTAATATAATAGATAAATTTACGCCTGAAGGTATTGCTGCTATCAGGGATCCAAAACAATTATTTGATATTGCCGCGTTTGGATATTATGAAAGAAAAAAATATGTAAAACCAGAATATATTAAATCTCTAAGCTCTGCCAATTGGATCAGGGATGTATATCGTATATCTACTGGTATTCCAGAAATCAGATCTAATGAAGATATTAGAAATTTTAACAGATTTGATGAGGTTGTAAATAAACATATAGAAGAAACTGAACGAGATAAACGATTATCACAACCACCACAATTTGAATTATCACCACTATCATTACTATCATCACCACTATCATCACCGCAGATTAAACTACAACGACACAAGATACTACAACGACAACAAGATATACAACAACAACAACAACAACAACAACGACTAGAACAACAACAACGACGAGAACAACAACGACGAGAACAACAAAAAGAAGAATTTGCAACATTACCACAATCACCACAAATTAAATTACCACGATCACAACAACTACAACCAGTCCAAACAACAGGTAAGGAAGAAGAAGAAAAAGAATTTTATGATACTCCTGGAGCAACTGGAAGTGGTCTAGGAAGTGGTCTTATTACTTGTCCCAATAATGTCCTTGCTGATGTTGATCGACTAGAAATTCTCATTGGAGGAAAAAGAGCTGGTAATAATTCATCAGAAATCATCAATGAAGCAGCTGATATTTGCAAACGATTATTTACAGGCGGTATCATGGATATTAATGTATATCGGTCTCTCATTAATGAAATCGCCGATGATTACCACAGTGATTAGATACAATTAGTGATAAAGTCATTTAATAATAAAATGATCGTGCATGGTACTCAACGTGGACCTACCACTACCATGGTCAGGGTAATAAACTCTCGATTACCAGTATACAAAACGACCTACGGAGATGGATTAGGTGATGTTGTTCAGGGTCTGTTTAGAAGAATAGCCCCAAAAGCAATACCGATTGCAAAGCAGCTAGGAATGAAAGCTATTGATGTTGTTCGTGAAGAAGGTATAAGCGCTGTTGGTAATCTCGCTAGTAAAGCGTTTTCAGCGATCAAAGATAGACTATCACGATTAATACGCAGACCACAAGCGACCCGACCTCAACCAGTGAAATTGGCCAGCACTGAAGTGATGCCAGCAAGTGTAAATAAAATAATAAATCAAGCCGCTAATCAAAAACTAGCGGAGTTGGCTGATGTACCAATGTCGGAAAAGGAAAAAAATATAACCGCTAGTCTGATAGCAGGAAGTGGTCTTCGTGTTAGACGAAGACGATAATAATAAAGATGTTTAAGCGCATATCTGACCCCGCGTTTGACATGGACGCACCAGTTCTCAAAGATGAGTCTGTGCGCGATTATCAGTATTATTCTTACGACGCACGAGAGCCAAATCAGCGTGGACGAATTGAACTACAGGTTCAGGATACAAGTAGATATTTCTTACCCGCTGAGGCATTCATTGAAGTAGAAGGTAGAATTTTACAAGCAGATGGTACAGGGGTTGGAGTTGAAGATAGACCTGGTTTTGTTAACAACGGTATTATGGCGTTATTCAAAAGCGCCACATACATGATTGATGGGAGAGAAATTGAATCAATCCAGAATAATGTTGATGTTGCCACGACGATATTGGGTCTTGCAAGATACAGTGACGATTACTCAAGATCAGCTGGTCCATCAGTGATGTTTGCAAAGGATACTTCTGATCATCCAGATCACAAAAATCAGGATTTTCGACGGCCAAATGATCGAGCTGCTGCTGCTGCTGATATTGAAGATCTACCTTTTCCAAATCCAAATTTCAACCTAGGATTCGCATCACGTCGAGCAATGTTAAATGATGAAGAAGAATTTTCGTGTGCGATTCCACTATCACATATTTTTGGGTTTTGTAGAAATGTCAGAAAGGTCATTTTCGGAGCCAAGCATACAGTTGTACTTGTTAGAAAAGACAACGACAATGATGCAATCTGGCGACGTGATGCAGATGGTGCATGTATAGTAAGATTAACAAAACTTTCGTTGTGGATGCCAGTAATGATTCCAACAATACTTGAAGAAGAACGTTTACTTAGTTTTATGAGTCAAGGTGGTAAATCGATGTTATCATGGTTGACGATGACTACAGATAGTATTTCAAATGAGGTTGTTGGTTTATTCACATGGCATATAGCATCACAGCAAGGTGTTTCTGCACCAAGACATATATTTATTGCATTTCAGGAAAATGCACGAGAAAACACACAAACACGAAATCCAATGGTGTTTGACACGCTTGGAGTTAGTGAAGTTTCTTTAAGAATAAATGGGCATCAAGAACCAACTGAAAATATATTACTGAATTTCGATCGAAATCATGTAGCTCGTGCATATAATCGATTAATGACATTCATGGGACGTGATTAAAATGTTGATTCTGGTTTACAGATATCTCAGCGGGATTTTACAACACTGTATCCGATTTATTACTTCTCACTAGAACACTTAGATTTGTTCAGACAATCAGTAGTTGATATACATTTTCGAGCTCGTGTAGCACGGTCACCACCAAGAATAGCCGGTCCACCAGTTATTCCTGGTGGTTATAGAGCAATCGCTATTATACTCAGCGATAAATCGATGTTACTCGAAGGTGTTGGTGGACGAATGAGAGTTATTGATGCTCCAGTAGAAAACATGTAATTAGATCATCCATAATAATTATAATGTCATATCATCACGTTAGTGTGAGTCTGACTCCTGTCAGATTAAAAAACTGCAATCAGCATAAAAAAATAACTGTGGAATAAAAATATCGCTAAAGCGAGAACAGATGACCGGTGCAAATAAATTATCGTTGACCGAGCGTCAGTTCAAAAACTTCAGTGAAGCTAAAAAATCAAATAAAGGCGTCAAACTTAATCTTTCTGCGGGCGCCATCAAAGATATTGCTAAATCGGGTGGTATATTTCCACTTCTCGCAGCTATACCAGCTTTAATAGCAGCTGCAGCCCCAGCTGTTGCAAAAGCAGCTGCGCTAGGTGCTGTTGGAACAGCTGCTGGAATGGCATTAAAGAAAGCAACCGGACAAGGAAAAAAATCAAAAAAAGGGAAAAGGTCTAAGACTACCAGGAACCCCGTATTCGTGGTACCAAAGGGTCTAAGATTACCAGGGACCCCGTATTCGTGGTACGGAAAGGGTCTAAGACTTCCCGGGACAGTTTACTAATATCACCTATGTCCAATTTTGATTTACTTAATGCTGCTAAAAAATTAAAAATAAAAAACTTCAGAGGTGTTTTTATGCGCGATCAATTACCAAAAAAACCAAACAATATTGAAACCGGTATCATTAATCTCGATAAAAACTCTGGCCCAGGCACGCACTGGGTCGGATATGCAATTGATCCACGTGGAATTATTTATTTCGATTCGTATGGATTAGCACCACCAAAAGAATTTTTAGAGTACGTTACCGGCGATATTCCAATCTGGTATTCAACGCTACCAACACAAAAAATAACTGATCCTCCAATATGCGGTCGTGAAACCCTCGCTGTGCTTGATGCTGTATCAAAATCAACAGCGCCACCTCATAAAGTCGTGCACGCGTTCACTACACTACGTCATAACACTTAAACAGATATCAGTAAATATAATGGTAGATATTTATGGAAGATCTACTCGCAAAGATCAGAAGAAGGTTGATTTATCTAAATATGCAACTCTTGATCAGCTCAGAAATGAAATCGATGATTTATTAAATATCACAAGTGTGGATCAAAATGAAGTCGTCGTTTTTCAGGACAAACAAGGACGATTAAAAACGAGTAACATACAACTACTAGATGTACTTGTACGAATTCCCAACGCGGTTGTTAATAATATCGTTACTTTCACTGATCAAGGTAAAATACAGGATTCCGGTAAATCGGTTAACGATATGTTAAGAAAACTGGTGATGTATTTACCGGTGACATTATTATGTCAGGAAGAAAAATTACATATCTTGGAGATCCAACCTCGGATACAGACGCAGCAACAAAAAAATACGTCGATGATCAAGAATCCAAGTATGTGTCAGTGCGCGGTGGTATAATGCGTGCATTTCTCGACATGAATAATAATGGTATTAATAATCTCAGAACACCAGAAACAGATTTTGACGCTGCAACTAAAAAATACGTCGACGATAAGGAAATTCCAATAACGACTTCGTTAACGACAATCAATGATGGAATTGCTGCATTTAGAACTGATTATATTAATCATGTACAAACATTTCTAAATTTCCGTAGAAATATAAACAGATCTATTAACGAATTTTTTGGAACTCCACCAGTCGTTGACATAAAACTTACCGACATTAACAAGAAAATCAACGATATTGTTAGTGGAATTCCTAATATCATTGAAAAAACGAATCTTATTAAAATTCCTCACAAGCAGATCTTCAACGTAGTATACACAGTAGCATCAGGATTAGGAGTATGGACACTGCAAGATAATAATCTCAAACACACCGCAGAAGTCACTGGTGTATACAGACTGTCCGTATTTAGTAGTGCAAAATTCAGTATATTTACTACATTTCCATGGCGTTATTCAATCGATACTTTTTCTGGAGTTGTATCCGTTATAATAAATAAAGATGCGGAAGAAACATTTCTGCTGGAAGCATCTGATAAAAAATTAACCAGAGCACTATACTGGTGGTGCTTGGAATTTGTATGTGAAACTCCTCAATTAGTTATCTAGATAAGTATAATGAATCAAGAGTCATTTATCGACGTTCAACGTCACAGATACGCTCAAGTATGTGAGTGTCAAACCAAACTAAAAAATATCATCGACGATTACACGATAAAGGTAAAAAAATATCGGCGACGTATGGTTGTTATTGATATAATGGTATACTCGGTTTCTGCTGTTATTGCTGGAACTGGATTATTACTATCAACAATAACGATGACAGCGCCTGCAGTTGTAACAATTATAGTTTCAACGGCAACAACATGCGCAGGTATTTTCAGTATTATCGCTAAGAAAATATCTACGTGTACAAATGATAAACTAAACGAGTATATAATGAAATTGCACACAGCAACATCATCTTATTCTAAACTATCATCGTATCTTTCGGCGTACCTCAGCGATGGTAAAATATCCTGATGAGGAGTTCGCAACGATAATGGAAACTTATCATGAGGCATTCAAAGTGGATTCTAATGACAAGTGGAGGGTTGAATTTCCGCTCTATTAAATACGGAGTATTTTAAATAATGTCATCGTTAGAATTATTACAGCAGATCGTAGCTAATACAACGCCGTCAAAAACTACTATGATATCATTAAGTTCAACCAATCCTGAATTTAGCGTTAATTTTCCAACTGCAATTCCAGCAAAGGAAATAGCGCTAGCACAACTGCGCGTTTATCATAGTTGGCCAAATATCAGGTCAAAACCGTTTGGTGGACAACCAGCAAATAATTCACTGGTATTTGCGAATAAAAATAAACCTGATGGAAGTCCTGATTGGCAAGTTGTTGGAATTACAACGGGCCGTTATCAAATAGACGAGATTAATGATGAGTTCCAACGCAGAATTAAATCTATCACAGGGAAAGAATCTAAAATAGCGATTACTGCTTACGAAACAACACTATCAGCGGTTATTGAAATAAATTCTCCTGATTACCTCGTAGATATTTATCAGAATTCGATTAGATCTGTGTTAGGATGGTCTGAAGTCGCACCGGTTTATAATGGAGTTTCAGAACCAACTAAAAATGAGTTTAAAACGAGTGAAGAAAAATTCATTAAAGATCCAGAATATCGAGAAGAATATCCATGGAATTTATTATTTGAATTTGATCCAAACGACGATAAATACTACCTTAACGATTTTGACGGTAAAAAGATTCCCACGATATTTAGATCACCATTTAATACGGTTATCGTAGACACCAAGACGCGGCGTACTAGAGATATTGTTGATGAAAAATTTTTTAAAGAATTTTTAGATATTCTTAAACTTGAATACGATAAAACGTTTAATGATTTAAGAAATTTGCTTATTTCATTATCACAACATTATGATGATAACGTAAAGCAGCAAATAATCGAGTCAATAAAACATTTAAATGGGGTCTTATTTGATCTATACATCGCCAATCGAAGTATTATAAACGTTGCGACTAAACTCGATGAAAATCCTTACACTGATCAAATACATAAGCAATTATTTCTTAATCATTATAAAATAACAGAAAAAGATTTACAAACATTTATTATACCAGATTTAAATAACGCTGAAATGAAGAAATCATTAAGTGATCTTATTGAAGAATATTATCCCGGAGTAATTGAATCACGGAGAAAAATAGCCCCACCACCGGTTCTACTAAAACACAATAACAACCCTTTTGGTGCCGGACGTCATATATCGCCAGGTATTGTAAACATAACAACAACAATTGCAGTCAGTCTGGTATGCGATGTTATTGAAGGTAGCTATCAGGTAGATCTTTCAAAGTCTAACCAGGCCGAGCAAGGGTACATATTATACAGTTTTAGTCCATTAGCCCCCCCCCCAGGTTGGTTAATTGTATCAGAGCCAATTAACCCCGTGTACCTGCGAGTTCATAATCCGTTATTATCAAGGATACACTTTAAACTTACAGACCAAAACAATCGCATTCTGGACACAAGAAATGAAGAACTAAATATAAATCTGTATGCGAAATCATAATGCGTTATCATAACAAAAAAAAAAATATCCGGATGCATGGTGCTTGTCTATGACACATAATGGTTGGTATACAATACAGCATAGCATATACTTGTAAATATATATAACCTTGTCTGCGGTCTCATTCAATGCTAATCGGCAACTTTCCCTATGTGGCAACCAGTAACTGACAAAATAATAATACTGTATTCTTTGTCTACATAAAATCCGCGCACAGATTTCTCATAGTGCGCAATCGAAATCTATTGTCTAGAAGGCTGTGGTTGCATATTGATTATTCAATAACGGCTGTGTATCTGTGGCCGATTACTGCGTAAAGTTATTTTAAGAATACGCTATGACTAAATCAATTTCCTTGGTAACGGCTTACGCATAGACTCAGTGTTAATGCAGAATTATATATATTTTTTGGAAACTAGAAATCCCATTTTACATAGAAAACTGTGGTTTTTGTTAAGAACACTGTAGTTTTTAGGAAATAGGCTATTGGTAAACACATATTAACTTTTTCAGTATATATTTATAACAAGGTCCGATAGCTCAATTGATAGCGCGTAGAAACTCTCATCCGGGGGGTCATGGTTCGAAACCCGAGAAAGACATATGTCTGCGGGAGGCGATTTTAGGCCAAGATTTATAATCTATTGGGGGCTCCAGCCCCCCCGTCTCCAGAGTACACCAATCCCCTACGTCAACACGTGGTGGATTCACTTTTGTGAATCACCCATTGGTTGATCATTATGGGTTGGTGTGCTGGCGTGAAGACGGCATTTCATCATATCATATCATCATCATCATATCATCTCATCAAAAATATACAGCGGGGGGTGATATGAGGTCGTGACCTTGTGACTTCACTAAAGGGGTACCCCACACAAGGGCCATTCCAAAAGACACAATCGCAAAACTAAAAATAAACCTAATGAGATTCCAGGTCACAAAGACCAATCAGCCTTTGAGTTTCTAGAGTTTCGGTTAAGGATATTTAGGAATTCTTGTAAGGCAATAAACAGAATCTGATTGGTCACTAAAATAAGACCTACACGTGTATAAACAACCCTCTGAGTTTCTAGAGTTTCGGTTACGGATATTTAGGAATTCTTTCGGGGGTAAACAAATAACACGTACAGACAGCCCTCTGAGCCTCTAAAGTTTCGGTTTCGGATATTTAGGGGTTCTCTTGGGGGTAAATGTCTAAACAAAGAACCTCATTAGGTTTATCTGATACAACTATGGAATGGTAGATCGAATATCACCTCGCGCTGTATATTTTTGTTTATTTTTATATTAAATATACACTTATTATATAATGAATTTTGAAAATATCAATGTCATTGTTTCTGCGATTAAAAAATTACAACATAACGGTATCAATGTATCTGACAATCTTAATGCTGAAAAGATTCTATGTGATTTTGACTCATTACAACAACGAAAGAACGAGAACAGATTCACGCTATCTGCTGATTATAAATTCATGAAAATTATCCAACAAGGAATGTTAAAGTCACTGGCAACTGTCACTGATGATCAGGTAAAGTTATTTGTGCCTCTCTCAAACGCTATTGACAAAATCAAGCTAGAATTATCTGATGGATACGAACAGAAAAAGATTATGAACTTTCGTATAAGACAGTTAAGAGAGCATTGTGAAAATACGAGTGAAAATACGAGTGAAAATGACAGCGATAATGATGGACCATTGACTGTGATAATAGCTAAACAAAATCCTTGGGGAAACTAACATACTCTGCTTAGTATAATGCAACCTACACATATTGACAAGTATTGTATCAAATAACCAACCATTATGTTTCAGTAGGTATCAAGCACAATATTGCCCGTGCTTGTTGTGCAAAGTTTTTCGTTGAGTTTGCTAGTTTTCGTTGGGTCAAAACCCCAGGAAGGTTAACGGGAATTAACATTAGATTTTAAATTTGTTGATCAAAAACTGGTTTTTTCCAGTTCTTTTGCTCGTATTGTGTAGATTTTTGCTAGCGAATTACGATAAAAATCCGGAAAAAACCAGTTTTTCATCGATAAATCAAAAACCTAATGTTAATTCCCGTTAACCTTCCTGGGGGTTTCACCCTCAGAATTTGTCAAAATCTGACTGATTTTCACTGATTTTTGGTCATTTTTCATGCAAAAAACGAGATTTTCGAACAAAAAACGCGGTTTTCAGAACAAAATCAACGAAATAAATAAAATTATTTTTATTTGCAGTACTTGAGATCCAAATTCACTGAAATGTTTTTACAAAGTATGGACAATCAGGATAGCTTTTGACATTAACTCGTATCTAGTATAAGCGGATAACTACGATATTTATCATTATGCTTGACGGAGCGCTTAATCATTTGGTAACATTAAAAATACGGTAGACTAAATGTATTGAAACCTAATTTTTTGCAAAAATCTTTTAGAAAAGGCAGATTTTTGTATATTTTCTGCCGCGTATTGTACTGAAGGTGGTACTATGTCAAAGTATTTACTAGCAGAATTAATTGATCTAAACACAATTTCTTCACCATCTGCATTTACGGATTTAATAGCTCTCTTTCCGAATAATTTACACCTTCCTGTGTTTCCGGATTTACAATTTTGACTCTGTGTAGTAACTCGTAGATTTCCAAGTGAATTGTCAAGTTTATCGCCGTTAATGTGATCCACCACATACCCATCTTTGATCAGTCCAAAATAACACTCGTAGGTAAATCTATGTGATCGATAATTTTTATTTCCTTTGGTATTAAATCTAAGATAACCATTATTATCAATACTACCGACTGGTTTTTTTAATCGACAGTTTCTAATCACACCTTCTCGAGATGCTTCATAATTGGTAATGATTGGATGTGACACAAACTCATTTTGCTCCTTTTATATATATATAATACTATTTGTCTAAATCATTGTTTTTTGAAAATCTAGCCAGATAATCTTCGGTTTTTATAGGAGAGTCAGTGTTATATTTTTTATCGTAATATCGTTTCAGCTCTCTGTACGTTTTACCACCGCATTGCGCACACAGGTGAGTCTTTCCTCGCACTCCAGCACTACACACAATACACGGTTTTGGTCCTAGACTCCCATTTCTGACGCATTGCATATGATAACTACAGTATTCATTCACACATGTTCTGTTACACGGAGATTTATAACCGATTTTTAACCAGTGGCAATGATTTGGTTGAATCATATACAAAAGATTAATATTCAATTAAATATATATTTTGCCCTAATTATAATATGGAAGAATTATCCGTGATTGAACCCTACGCAACCAGATTCGATCTTGACAGACTACCCGAGTATAAATTTAGTATTTCGATGCAAGATCTAGCTTTAACTAATAAAGATATAATTAAACGTATCCGTGAGGCCAAGAAGGAATTTCGTGACGATGGTGCAGTTCATGCATGGTCAACATTCAGAGTTGGAAATGTTTCTAATACGATGAATGACAAACGAGGAAGAGTAATCATTAACCACCTTGATAATCAAAAATATTTTATTTTAATAAAATTTATTGTAAATACAGAAGAAGATATTTGGATTATTCGTGACAAGCGCGATCCCGTCCGCGTGCAGTCAGGAAATAATATCTTCTTGAGTAATAAATCTAAACCAGGAATACTAACTGGCATAGATAAACCGTATTATGAGCGATCGTACCCTGTAACTGCGGTTGTCTATGGAATATTTCTGCTGAATAATAAACCTGATGTTGGTGATCTCAAACCGATGAAATTGTCAAGGATAAACTGCGTAGCTGAGCGAGTTACAGAACACTTTACAAACGCGATACGTGGTAATGGTTTAACGGATTTAAGACGTAAAAAAATAAATGCATGGGCAGAGTCGGTTAAAGATACCGGAGCGTCTATCAAAGATGTTGCTGAGTTAGAGAAGAAATTAAGATTTCCAATAGCAGTAAAAACATTAACCGGAGAGATTTTGTACAAATCAAAATATATAAAAAAATGGAGCTCCGATAGATATTATTGATCATAACGCGCACGCATGGACTGCTGCAGTAACAATATTTCCACGAGATAGAAAGGTTAAATTTTATGACGGTGATATCTTTGATTTTATTAAAAATATTAGCAAAACCGATCCCGTTTCTGTTTGGTTATTTCAGAGTTCGGAATATGATCATTACGATCAATTTGTACGACCTAATGGTGATATTTATCGTACAGAATCTCTCCATGATGAAATGGAACATCTTGCACTGAAATATACTTCTGATGATGTCATAGTTAGACAATTATTGAATAATTGTTTTACTGTTCCGTCAGTCGCTGCTCATTTCGCTCAGGAGAAAAATTCATGGAAAACGACACGATCGGAATTTCTTGAAGATGTCAGGAAAAGTTGTATAGAATATGGTCACGGTGGATTATGGAACACCAAATACGATTATAGTGATGTTATCTCGGTTGATATGATAGCGTGTTATCCTGGGAGTTTTCTTGGATATGGAGCATGTTCTAAATACTTTAAGAGATTCGGACATCCTACACATGACATGACCAGGGTTGCAATAAACGGATCCTTACCAGATTTTGACTTAACAGGATTTGCTCACGTAGAATCATTCGAGTTTAGAGAAGATCTCCATCCGATTACTTATATTTGGTTCGGAAGACATTTTTCAGAAAAATGTTGGGTTCCGATAGTACTATTGCGATATATGCTTTATGCTGGACTTTTAATATCGTTGAGAATAACTGAAGCGATTATATCGTATAGTTCACAGAAGCAAGTTTGGTTACCAGAACCGGACAGATTTAATATCGATGATGCCAGGAAAGAATTCCCTGATATTGATGAAGATCATGTCATTAAAATAAGTAAATGCAGGAACGAGTACGATGAAAAACTTGCAAAAGATCTTGGTAGAAAGATAATCGGTAAGTTCACTCAAGGTGGTTCATACGATTATAAACGACATTGTACAAGATTGATTATGGACGATGCTGAACTAGATTTTATAATCGCTGATACAACGGAGAAAAATATATTTATAAACCGATGTAATGCTTATTTATCAGATGGAACAAAACTAGGTACCATTGTGAGCTATCTTGATGGCGACTCACCACAGTTTACTCATTTAAGATCTTCGATGTTAGCTTATGTTTCGATAAATCTATTGTCGATGATAAATAGATTTCCTCGTTACGCTGTTAGAGTTGCTACGGATTCATTTTATGTACACAAAAAATATAAAGATTTATTAAAACTCGGTAATGGTGAATGGGGGACATGGAGGATAAAACAAGAAAATATACTTAGTTATTCTGAATCTGCCGATGTTGAAATTGCGGAGACATATTACAAAAATAATAATCAAATATCAAAGTCATCTGCACCATCTGTGTACGATCCTGTATCTAGACATAAGACCGTTTATCTTAATGGGTGTGGAGGGTCAGGTAAAACAACTCGTGCGATTAACTTATTTATGAATAATAACTCAGATATAATTGTTTTGACACCTACACATAAACTTGCTAGAGAAATAAAGCAACGAGGAGTAAAATCATGTACATACCATAGTTTCTTTAGATGGTGCGGAGACACGTGGACCCCATCGCGGATGGGTGAAAAATATATACCTAGGTATATATTATGGGATGAGATATGCACGGTGTCGTTAGAAACACTAAAAACATTTCTTGATTGGTTGTTATTGAAGAATACTGCTGTGATTATGTGTGGCGATCATGGTCAACCACCACCCTTTGTTGGACAGTCTCCACATGAATGGTTGAAAACATTTGTAGATTATTACGAAGAAATAAATGATGACCATAGAGCTATTGATGAACCGCTGAAAGAACTTAAAAGATTAATCAGACTTCAGCCAGATCAAATACAATGCGAGATTCTGCGTAAAGTAATTGCAGAAACTCCTATGAATGAATTTTGGACTTTATGGAGGCCTGCTGATTTGATAGTCGCAAGTAGAAAGATAGTTCGTGATGAACTGCAAAAAAAATTTATTTACGTTACATAAAGAAAAGTTTCCGGATCTACCCGTACCTTTGTGTTATCGCCCAGCAGATACTCGACGACAAAATATTGATGTTGAAATACCAGGTGCCTTGGTTCCATCAAGGGTACAAAATCTTGTCTTGAATGATATCGTGTTGGTTGCTGTTGATGTTGTTGAGAGCGCGTTGAACATGGATAAATCGCCATGGACGTTAGGATACGCTATAACGATTCACTCGTCGCAGGGATTAACTATAACTGATACTAGAATCTGGATTGTAGATGATCGTATTGAATGGTCGAATTTAGTCTATCTCGCCGTATCTCGAGTCAGGAGAATATCGCAACTGCGTAGGGTTATTGTAGATTACGTAATAACTGAAGAAATCACTAACAATGTCGATATCAATAAAAAATTAGTCAGCTATAAACAATGTGACAAAAAAAATAAGCGTGACTTTGATCTTGATGCTGAATTTATTATAACACTAAAACAACTACAGAATAATCATTGCGCAAGTTGCAACTGTAATATGTCATGGCAGTGTTTTAATCCAAGACAATTTACCGTAGACAGAATTAATAGTGATCTCGGTCATACACGTGATAATGTGATGCTGACCTGTCTTGAGTGTAATCGACGTCGAGGTTCTGGACGTTTACAAAATTGAGCTTGGTGGTAATTGCGTATCCTCAGGAATTACTTGCAATTGTTCACGTACAAATCCACGTTGAGGGGCTGTAGAATCTAGTCTGTAGATTGGAGGTCTACCAGTGGATCTTACCACGCTAGAAATTTTATGTGTAGTCACGCTCCAGATAGGATCGGTTGCTCTTTTTTTACCACCTTCAAGTTCGCCAGGTTCATATAAATATCTTACAGTTACATTACCTAATACTGGTTGAGAGAAAGATTCACGGCGTTGTCCGTAGCCATTGCTACGGGGTATATATTTTTTTTTGATCGCATTAGAAGGTTTCATGGAAGTTGCACGAGTAATTTCATTATTCAACGCAGCTATCACACTCGGTAATCTTGCAACCCATTCACGAGATCTATCCTTAAAGTCAGTAGATATTTCCTTTGCATATTGGTATCCAAATAACCGCTCAGCAAGTGTTCTATTAAATCGTTCAACGATTGCCTGATCACGATGAATTTCAGTATGTCCTCGTCTGATTTTAACGTTATGTTTCTTCATCAACGATGATACTACTCCAAGAAATTCTTTACCAGGATCAACTTGTAATAACCGTGGCCATCGTAGACCACCACGTTGATAAATGCGCTCAAACGCAGATGCAACTTCAGATGCTGTCTTTGTTGATAATGGCTCCGCTTCTTTGTATCTACTCGCAACATCAACGACAGTTAACGCATATCTATACGTGTATTGACGTCTACGTGTTTTAATGGCATCGTGTGGTAAAAATAAAATATCTGCTTGATGAACTTCATTAGGAACGCTAACATCAAAATGCGCGTACTGAATTCTTTTAGGTGGACTCAGGAAGATTTGCCATATTGCCTGTCGTGCTAACCATGATGCAGCAACATCACGTGAAACTTTTGCTGCTTCGGCGAGTTTACTAATCGCTGCTTTACCTCTCCAATACCCTCACGGGGAATAATAAACAGATTCCATTATGATAGTTATATAATTTAATTGCCAGCCCCTAGCACTAGTTTACCTTTCATAGCAGTTTTTACTAGAAAACTAGCGAATTTATCTCTGAGAGATTTATTAGGTATAGAATTTAACGCGTGAATCAATTTCACATCTGCGAGATGTCGTTGTTGCAAATCTGGACTTTTATACGCGACATCATGAACGTGACACGCTTGATCAATCTTATTTACTGGATACTCTCCTGGTTTTGGTTGATCTTGGTTATCGAGTCTGATATCGAGACGAGTTCCAGGACCACAATAATTATATCCGGGTAAATATTTCTCACCGGGGTATTTAGCCCATGGAGTTCCTGGTAATTTTCCTAACGAAGCAGCAATATCCCCCCCACCTGTCTTTGATGAAATAAATTTATATTTCTTGGTGCCACATTTCACACACTTACCTGTAAGTGCTCGTCTTTTATTTTTTGTTGTTATTGTCGTTAATTCAGCAGTATGTGTAGGTGCTCTGCATCGAACACATTATAGACTCATATTATTTATTATATGGATATAATTGACTTTTCTGCGACAAGAAAACAAGAGCCAGTAAAGCACCATCCAGCGTTACCAAATTCTATCAGAATGATTATAATAGGTCCCTCTGGAAGTGGAAAAACGCAATTATTACTTAATCTAATAATGAGATGGCTGAAATGGGATAAATTGTATTTAATAGCGCCATCTGTAGATGATCAGCGATGTTACGAAGTACTTAAAGATTTTAATGAAAATGCAAAATTGTTGCATGAAGACAGTGAAGTCATAGACTTTATTACTGATATTGATGAAGTGCCATCCGTAGATGATCTGGATGGATTCATTAATAACCTCGTGGTATACGATGATGTCATGCTGGACAAACAATCCAATCCAGCTCGGATATTTTCACGAGGCCGTCACAAAAACACAGACGTGATTTATGTTACACAGCGTTATACACAAATTCAAAAAGTGATCAGGGATAACTGTAACATTTTAGTTGTGTTCAACGGAGTTGATAATCATACGCTGCAAAATATTTATTATACTTGGTGTTCTGGGGACATGGACATGAACAAATTTAAAAATTTCTTTTCAAAAGCACAAGCTGCTCCCTTTGGTTTTGTAACAATAAATTTACATGATCCGAGGTCAAGATATCGTAACGGACTTGATACAATTTTTGGATAAAAACCATAGCAGCAGGAAGGGTGAACGACATACGCGTAGTGACCAGCACGTGAAAAAATCAGAAAAAATCTGGTCAATTAGAGAAGTTTTTACTGTTAAGGCAAAAACTTTTTTTTTCAGCCTTCGTAGGAACCCTTAAATTTCAAAAATAAGGTCTCTACAAAGTTGTAGGGTTCACCCTTCCTGCTGCTACATGTTTAGTTTTACCATTTACCTACTGTTTTTACGCATGCTCTGCGAACCACGTGATGCCGCATTCTATAACCAACAACTTGAAAAATATACTTAGAACTGCTGGTTGAGTCATCTAATGAGTTTACATACAATATTACAAAATGGACCGATGAAAATGGATGAAAAAGTGAAATGACTTAAATATTTTCATTAGGAAATAAACTTGTATTTATTATTTTCAGTTAATGCAGAAGAAAAGTTGGTACATTACATTATTTCAATCTACATGACAATTACTACAGCAGCAGTGAGTTTCTCCAGTGCATACATGTGCATCGTATCACCATCTTCTGCAATTCAACGGAAATGCCTACTATTATGCAAACTTAGTTGTGAAATGGTTATCTACGGTAGATACGATTGAATTTGCAGAACAACAAATATCCTCCAGTTTTGTACATTTTTTAAAGCTTTATCCAACTCGAATTTCTTCTTATTCATACCGCTTTTTCACCCTTGTTTAACTTGTAAGCAGAACACATATCTATCAATAATGCCTTGTAAATCGCCCGAAATGGCTAAACCACGTGTTTGCCAAGGCTATCAAATCTATCTCTAACTGTACTGATTGTTATTAACGTAGTTTCTTATTTTCACGGCATTAAACACGTATCTCTTGTAAAACTTCGTTCAGTCTGTACTGGAAGTGGAAGGGGTTTTGGCTTCAAAGATTGTAAATCCTATTATTTCCTGTTTATCTTTAACGTTTGCTATTAATTCTAAGGTCGTCGCGAATATTATTGCAGCGCTCACTCATTCGACATTCAGTCTATTAAATTCTGAACCATTAAGTTCTTACATGTTAATTATGACCAGACGACTCAACAACAGATAATCAGAAAACAAGAAACACACACTACTCGCAGGTTAATAATGAAATTTATTATATAAATAATTGCTAAATACAACACGAACTACTGAACAGCAATTTACCTATTACATATTGTAATAAATTTTGGAGATGCGTATTTGGTTATAGCGCCCCGTTTAAGGAATTCTTAGATTTGTGTGATTTTACTTGTTTGATTATTGGAATTCGGTGCAATGGAACTATTCCATAGCCCGAAATAATTAGCCAATTATTAGGAGCAAACGTCACGGAGAGAAAATGTTAGTGAGTTTCCATGATGCCATGGTCCATGAGTAGCGAATTCGACAAACCGCATGACTGTCCCTGTCATAATGTAGTCCCTAACAAAATCTATTAGTGTACCTTGGTGTTGTGATTGCAGTGGCAGCATTTACGGTAGGAAACCGGTAAATTACACAATGGGATAAATGAGAAGGGACTCTGCAGATACCGTTTATGTCGCCATGGTGGCAAATGTGATGTAGCTGTATTAGCGTAATGTGCCTTGGAACCATGGATTGACTGGCCTAAGGTGGCGTAGTTAAAACAGTTCCCTGTGGTAGGGGATATTTGTAGAGTTTCTACGGCGTGAACTGCTGACGGTACGGAAAATTGATGAAGAGAAACTATGCAGATGTGCGGTTGATAGATACTTGGCAAGTTGGGAAATGTGTGGTTTTACATTGATTAGAGTAAAATTTATGTATAGAATGGACACGTCTGGCTGTCCAACTTAACAACTGAAGTTGTATAGAAGTCTTTGGAAATTTGGGGTAAACTTATGACTTCTAGCGGGAATCGCGCCAGGGTTTGACACCGCTCGGTCAAGCAAAGACCCCTGGCTTGTAACAATATTTCAAATAAATAGCGGAATCAATTTAAACAAAAATTTGTTAGTAGACGAATTCCAAATTACAGATAAATGTAACAAATTTTAAAAATACATACTCTCTAATAAACAATGGCCGTGTCCACGTTGGCAACGTAAGCTGTGTGATGTTGATCAAAAGTTATGCTGCGTAATATCTCTCTCTCTCTCTCTCTCTCTTGCATATTATAAACACATTATATTTAAAAAAAGAAAGCCTGATGTGTGGGTTAACAGATGACTTTATAGTTCGTAATAGACGATTTCATCTAAATCCTCACCATCACTTTGTGTATTTTCTCCATGCGTTACTGGAGTGGGGGTATGACTGGATTTAGCTTTAAAAATTACACTTGATGCGACCTTTAGACAAAAAAATATATTAATAATTTTATATTTTAATCAGCACCTTGACATCTCGTTACATTTAAATGCGTGGTTCCTAAGCATGACAAATTGTATGTAGACTCTGCGAAGCACGTGATGCCGCATTCCATAACAGCTTTACAAATATATTTAGAATAGCTGGTTTGGTCATGTGACGAGTTTACATGTAATATTACCAAACAAACAGTAGGAAGTGATTAAAAAAGTGTAATCACTTAAATATTTCAGCAGGGGATGGACTTGTTTATATTATTTTAGTTCATGCAGATTTTTATGTATTTGGTACAGTACATTCTTTCAATCCACGTGACAAATACTTCAAACACTACCCAAATGTCATACGAATATTGTTTATCACTTTAGTTAGAAATTTGTTACATTTTGACCAAATTATCCTTTTTAAGAAGTTGACGTGAATACAGATAAAACATTTTGTCGCCAAAGAACGTGGATCCAAGTGCGTATTTATACAGCATCTAGCAATAAGGCAAACAATGCGAAATTAATAAAATTATACCCATAATCGCCCAAATGGCACTGAATCTTTGGGACCAAAAACTAAGCTTTGAGTCACATGAACAAATTTTGGACTAATAAAACTTAAAGCAATAACAAACGAAAGTAAATTGGGTGGGGCTAGTTAGTATGTGCTTATGTGGAAAAAAAAAAAAAAAAAAAAAAAATCCCCATGTTACAGCAGCAGTTACTTTCTCCATACATCCATCATATCATCTTTTGCAATTCAGCAGAAATTCCTGCTATTACGTAAATTTAGTTGTGGAATGGGTATCTACGGTATATACGATTTTATTTGATGTGCAGTTAAAAATAACCCCCAATTTTGTACATCGATTTGGTTTAAGTGTCATTTTTTTCTCCTTCATACTTCTTGCCCCCCCCCCTCCTCCACCGCTCCACCCCGTTGTTTAACTTGCACGGTATTAGGCATAAGGTGAACGCTTTGGAGCAATCAGATCACAGACACCATGCCTGAAATTTGCTTTGCTATGGCCATTCATACAATGTATAAACAATTTCTGCAAAGAACTGAAGACAGCAGTAACAAGAGGACCATTTGGACATAGTATGGAAAAATAGCTAACCTGACAACAAGTCGGAAAATGTAGGGCTGCTGGAAAGACTGACAATAATGAATGCAATAACACCTCCTACCCATCCGCTTCCATAACGAATGCAGTTGTTTTCCAAATTGCGTTACAAACATACGCAATACGAAGGATTACCAACATACGAAACATTTTCTGAAGATGTAGTTATTTTATCATAACTATTTAAGAAGATAAACATGTTGGATTTTCTTATAACTCACGAAATAATAACAAACGTAGTTATTTATGTAAAACCTTTCAAATTTTGCCTCCGTTTGAAAACATTCTGTCGCATACGTTTGGTCATGGCCAAGTGCAAAGACATTTGCTGATCATGTGTCACTTGTGGAAGAAAAGAGATCACTGAAATTCGACTAATGAAATATATTGCACGATTTTACTTTGTTTGTGAAGCTCGTGGATTAGAGGGGTTATCCAGGAAGGTTTGTCAAGGAATGTTTCTTTTCTTCTGTAACCAAATGAGGTTCAAATAGTTCGTTTACATTGGTGGGTTCAGCAAGTACACGTAGCTCAACAGACACGCATGGAACCAAATTTACTGGACTTCCATGATCCACCTGATGAACTGCATAAACGTAGGTCGCAGATCTATATGAAAACGAATTTATGCGTATTCCGACTGCTTCACAGGTTATTTCACGACAAGACAGAAAATTGCTGAACGATGTTCCGATCGCGAGCTGTACGTCTTTCACCCGCAAATGGGCATTGTTCACAGTCTATGCTATCTACGTATGCGTAGGCGACTCTTGCCAAGCGAAGATGACTCCAGTTGTCATTAGTTTAGTAGGGGGAGCTTCGTTACAACCCGTAACAAACAAGGTTTGATAAGCCAAACTCCTCGTAATGCTCGGAGCTTTTTGGCTACTTAACCTCTATCTACTGCCATTGACAGTCCATTAATCAGGTGTCAAGCTCACCTGTCAATCACTATGTCAGGTAATTACTAAAGCCAATATGCCAATCAAACGAAGAAGAGAAGCAACTTTCTTAGATAGCGGCCATGTTCAGAATTACTTAAGATACAATCTGTTACACTTCTACACTAGAGTCTCGACTTTTAGGAATTAAATTGACCTGTATACAGTTTTTAAATTATGTTCAGATTGTACTTATGAATTATTAATTTCAAAATATTTAAGTATTTTAATGGTCTTATTTGCACGCGCCCTGTCCATGTGACGGCAACATGACAATACTTGTCAAAGGTTTAGTTCCATATAATTTATATGTTGCCTTTCTTGATCGGAGGCTGACACCTGTGGTCACGTGTCCCATAAGCCAGATGTATTCAAATATTTTCTGGGGGCGAACTATTCAGAAGTGCAAGTGAACGTAGTGCCAGATAGAAGCAGAATGATACACAATTTACAATGGCAGGAAATGCAAACATAACACTTAAACAGTCATTGGCGGGAAAGACGTATACAGGAATAATTTGTATGCAGACATTATATATATATATATATATATATATATATATATATATATATATATATATATATATATATACTCAAGTTTCGTATCCCATGTGCACGGAAAGAATCTGCAGCGGGGGTGGGTCGGGATATGTTAAACTGTGGTTAGAAATTATGTTCGCATTTAAAAATGTGTAGGATACAATGACAAGGCATGGTATTCTAAAAGGGAATTAGGGAATATGCAGTCTTTCCAGCAACGTATGGAAAAAGTTGGACTACTTTTAAATATATAACAGAAGGAGAAAAGAAGAGCAAACCCCCACCCCCATTTATAAAGAAAATTTGAACAAAATTTATTAAAATTAAAACCTTTATTCGACTTAACTTCGTAAACTTACGTACAGTCGCTTTTCAGCCCTGTTTGCCTCTCTCTACGCGTATATACAGCTTCACATCAGAGACCATGCCTGAATTTGCTTGATATAGCCGTCCATAGATTGTAGAACAAGTTCAGAATAGAAATGAAAACCAGTAGTCACGGGAGTACCATTTTGGACATAGTACGCGAAAAATTGGGAGTCTGACAACAAGTCGGAAAATGTAGGGCTCCTGGAAAGACTGACAATAATGAATGCAATAGAATCTCCTCCCCATCCGCTTCCATAACGAATGCAGTTGTTTTCCAAATTGCACTACAAGCGAACGTAATACAAAGGATTACCAAGATACAAAACAATCTCCGAAGTTGTAATTATTTTATAATAACTATTTAAGAAGATAAACATGTTGGATTTTCTTATAACTCACGAAATAATAACAAACGTGGTTATTTATATAAGATCTTTCCAATGTTGCCTCAGATTGAAACATTCTGTCGCAAACGTTTGGTCATGGCCAAGTGCAAAGACATTTGCTGCTCATTTGTCACTTGTGGAAGAAAAGATATCACTAAAATTCGGTTATTTAAAAGTATTGCACGATTTTACTTTGTTTGTGAAGCTGGTGGATTAGAAGGATTGTCCCGAATGCTTTATCCACGAAGGTTTCTTTCCTTCTGTAATCAAACAAGGGTCAAATAGTTCGTTTACATAAGTGGGTTCAGCAAGTACTCATAGCTCAATCTATGCGCAGGGAAGTAATTTACTTTACTTCCTTGATCCACCTATGACCTGCATAAAAGTAGGTCGCAGATCGATTTATCGAAAATGACGATAAGAGTTCAAGCAGGACTTTAACATTGGCATATCAATATTTAAAGACCTGATTGAACTTTTATATGACATTAAGTCCACCCCCACCCACTTTTTAGTTACGATATTATAACACGTGTCTTCTAATAGTTCTTATCATACCTCTATACTAAACGAATAATGCAATGGACGATTCTGATAAAAGACCGCTCATCGAAGTAGTGTTCCGGTTGTTAAATGTTCCAGCATCTATCAACCTAATTTACATTGTAATGGAACTTGCTTCCTGAAACGATGTTGTCGCGGGCAATCTTTACTACTGTCACCTTTTTTTTATTTCTTCTTTTAATCAGAGTAAGAAAAATATATTGAAGCCAAGAAACATCATTTTCGCTAGCCAAGGTTCTGATATCAAAACCCTATTTGTAGGTAGGGTTAACTCATCGGAACCTTGGCTAGCGAAGATGGAGAAACGTGCACAAACGTATTTGGACGAAGTTTATAAGATTGTGCACAGCAGGTTTATAACGCCGCATTTAAATTATGATCGTTTCATTCTCATCGATAATATTCTTATTCTACTATCGGCTTGATTGTAGTGTTTGGCATACGAGAGTTACGAGCACTATGCTGATAGTTTGGCGCGAAAAATGGATGCATTAACATCAAGTCCTATGTCAATAAAGCAAGACATGACTATGGTCAACCTTACACAACTTGTTAGAACTGGCACTCTTATCAAACGTGTCTGCATGGTCGCAATCTGATTAAAATAAGACCTCCGCTCTCCTTTAAGTAGGACAGTGGATATCTGATTTTAATCAGATTGTGCATGTACGTTATGGACGTACAGCAGAGAAAACTATGTTGATACACCTATTAATCTTATGTTGTTTTGGTTTTAATGACACTTTTAACACATTACTGGCTAGATCGCAGCTAAATGCCTTTCCCCCTAGGACACACAGATGCAACCGACCCGAGTGGATATCTAACCCGCGAGCTTTAGATTCGAGTCCAATGCACGTATCAACTAAGCTACCACGGCGGCGTTATATCCCTGTAAATCCCCGTGAACCAACCTACAGGAAATCTTTTTTCTTTCCTATTACCGGGCTTTACGTACAAAATTGAAGCTTAACGTCGTGTCAAGGTTAGACGATATCCAGCCGTCTGTAAGAGTATAAAACATAAACTTATGCACTCTAAAGTGTTTTGTTTCTTTAAAAAATGACTTTTTAACAGCACAACAACACTCTGAAATTTATATCGTCCCGAGGCAAAGTAGGCAAACCATGGTAATATGATGGTGCTCGCACTCTTCCGGCCACAGTTACGTTTTAACCACCGAGCCACCACGGTTGTCTCACTGTTGGGGAATGTACGATGTACATAAAAGACAAGCAGAAGGGACTACCTGCAGATTCTCAAACTGCTGCTACACGGGCCACAGCAGGGCCGAAGAGAGCGATCACTGGCCCTGGGGTAAGAAACACCCGAACTTCTCCTAGTTCTTTTGCAAACAAAAAGCGTTGTTCGGTCCGGGCCCATAAGGGGATATTCCCCCGGTTGCCCTCCCCCCTCTGTCGGCCCTGGGCCACAGGTCTGCGAGATCCATTTAGGTGGTCCGTACAAAGAATGCGGAACAATCGAGAACCTGAACTACTGATTTTAAAATACGAGTGTTTTTATTTGTAGAACAAAATGTTATATGTAGCGCTTTTATGCAAATCACATTACACTAGCTAACGGTACAATCAACATTAGGAAAGAGCATTCTTGGTCCGCCTAGACCAGAGGTCTCACACTTAAACCACCCTGAGAGTCGCATGAGGGCATTTTCGATGGCCCAAGGACAGAACCACCTTTGTTATCTCTCATGACACCTTGTGACGCCAATCATTTTGCAGGCCACAAGATACGGCTTGGTGGGCCGCATGTGGCCCGCGGGCCGCGTGTTTGAGACCCCTGGCTTAGACTCTCAGCAACGTTCACGTGGCCAGCGATAAAAAACGTCTGAGAACCACTCACCTTTTAGGCAGTAGTATTCTGATGTAATATCGAGTGGTCTGCGCTTATAAAAAGGAAAAAAAAAATAATAAAATAAAATAAGAATAAATAAATAAAATAAACGTGCTCATCGAACACGGACGCTCCACCACTGTGCTGGAAAGGATCTAAATGCAAATTTAATTAAAGTGTGAAAGACGGACTCACGGACGGATGGAAAAGGATCATGGTGGGTCAATGAAAGGTCCGATAAAGACATTCATTTGTCTACCATTTTTGTTGTCCGATTTGCTTCCGCCTTGTCCGTGTGATGGCATCATTAAACTACTAATTTCATACACTTTTAATACGTGGCTTTTCTTGATGGAATTTCCGGGCAGACACACAGGGTCACGTGTCCTTTACGCTTGATGTAACATTGACAAGTGGCAAGAAGCTAACTTATGTCAAAGATTGTATAATTTAAACAAGTGATAATGCTAGACACGAGCGGAATGATACTCAACTTACAAAGTAACGCAAAAATAACAATCTGCCGGAGCATAATGCGCCGGCAGATCAGGGTCTTTGTTGTCAGTTCTACTGATTACTCCTAGCAAACTGTATTGACATATCCCGTAATACAACAGCAGATCTGGGTCTTTGCATTTTGTAGCTGAACTCGGCTTATAAACGAGTCTAGACGGTAATTCATAGTTATCAGTTACTCATTAGTGGCCTGTTTTTTTCGGGCACTATTGTTTTTCACCTCAGAGACTACCCATGTTTTCAGGACTTATATACAGATGGTACCAAACCAAGTACAAAGTATATATATAAAGTTTTATCTGTCGGTACAATCAGTCACCACCGTCTTTACTTACTTATAAGTCGAGTCAAACTGCAAAAAACAAAGATCCAGATCTGCCTTCGAATGCATATCAGGGTCTCTGTTGTTTGTTGTACTAACTACTCCTAACAAACTGCACTGACACAGATCTGCCGGCGCATTATGCGACGGCAGAGCTGGGTCTGTGCAGTTCGCAGTTGGACTCGGCTTATAAGCGAGTACAGACGGTTATTCCACACTGCTTGTGTATAATGTGGTACAAACATTCACATTTTTATTCGTGTAACATGTATGCCTGAAGATCGGGAAAGGAAGAGAAAAACATAACTACAGACAGGAATGATAATGTATAGTTTTATTATCAAATTGCTTAACAATGAATTATTGCACTGTATGCCTATGCATTATACCGATTTAAAAACATACGGTAGTATGGCACAACTAAATGATGTCTCTTCAAACGATTTACCAGTAATCGCCTCCGTATGGAATAATTTCTTTGGTAAGGTTGGAATGTTCTATTTTTAAAATATTTTAAATGGACACATATTTTTTTTTTAAAAAAAAAAAAAATGTAATTCAGATATATTTGAAGTTCAATGCTTGAGACATAAAAACTAGAAGAACACCTTACATTAATTATCCTGGCTTTGATGTTGATTAATTCTGAATAGATGCCTAATTATTTTTTCAGTAAATTACGTGCAAACCATGGTTGTTTAGTCTTTGTCCAAACAGGTGGAGAGATACTATAATAAGCATATTTATTGCAAAGAGAACAACCTTTTGAAAAAGCATCCTTACAATGTACGATATAAGAAGGATATTTTAATGGTCTAGTAGATTTATAGTGGTAGGATCTGTATGGTGAAGAGATGTGAGATATATAGCTGTTTCCATTATTGAAGCATTATTAGAGTAAAGTCATCAGAAATAAGATGCAATTAACCTGCTAGATATAATTCTCAATATTCATAAATGAATATATAACAAAGCAATTATATTGTCCAGGTGCTTTTCAAAACAATCTTTTTGTGTCTATTCCAGTCACAAGCATACCTCCCTCCATTTAAGGTCATGTCTACCGTCTAACTAAAATTTGTGTACACTTTACTCATTTAAAGGCGAGAAAGAAAAAGGCAAAGAAATAATAAATTAATTCTTAAGTAATGACTATCTGAATCAGCTTGTTTGGATGTAAACATATTTTTCTTTTTTTTTTAATGTTTTAAAGATGTTGTATTTGAATATCTGAAAAAAAGAACAGAACTATTTCAACTTTTGTCTATCTTTCATTTTTGTTTTGCCTTGAAAAGAAGCCACTATTTGATAATTGCAAATGTAACAAAAGTGTATACACAATACTTCATCTAAACCTCAATCCTGTAAATATTTTTACCCCTCCTCAAGTTACCAAATACCCACTTCAAGTTACCAATTACCCTCCCCAAGTTACCAATTACCCCACAAGTTACTAATTACCCCCTTCAAGTTACCAAGTAACCTCCCCAAGTTAACAATTACCCTCTAAGTTACCAATTACCCTCTGCAAAGTTACCAATTACCCCCTTCAAGTTACCAAGTACCCTCCCCAAGTTACCAATTACCCCCTTCAAGTTACCAAGTACCCTCCCCAAGTTACCAATTACCCCACAAGTTACCAATTACCCTCCCCAAGTTACCAATTAATCTCCCCAAGTTGCCTATTACCATCTAATAAAAAGAATTTTATCACACCTGCAATTTGATGACAGTCACCTAATAAAACATTATGTTTCTGCCTGATTCATTTATGTCCAAATATGCTTATTTAAAAAAGAAAATATTTGTTTTCCGTATAATTAAAATTCTTGTGAACTGGTGGTATCCATACAATAACAAGATGGTATCCCTCCCATCAATGCGTCCTACAAGTCACGTGTGAAAATATGCTCCTCTTTCATCCACAACTATTTTCTAAGATTTCCTTGTTTTCTAATAAACAGGCAGAAACCTGCTTAACCAATCGTTGTAGCCCTGAGTAAATAATCTTGGAAAGTTGACCCACCATTACCATTCATGCTGCTTGACGAGTCAATGAAAGTTTCCCTTCCCAACATTTACTCATTACTCTAAAAAAGGGCACTTTCGTCGATGTGTATGAGCTCGCTGCATTGCTGATCGTGTATTTTTGTTTATGCATATTTATGAGAAATGAGGAAATCCTGTCACACGATGCCATTAAGGCAGATTTAATTGACATAGTGCAAAATAAAAAATAACAGTTGAGAAGATCTGCAAATCAAGAGATTCCATCATTATTTAGAAATGTATGCCATCAACGTGTATATATGAACGATCTACAACCCGATGTATATGTATCATCACTATACAATAAATATTGCATACAGAATAATGTACAATCAGTATATAATATATACACATTTCCAGCTGACCGAACAGATATACTTTTTCATATAAAATAAGATATATATACATACACAAATATATGCATATAATTATTGAATATGATTATCTTACATAAAGAAACAAAACAAATATAAATCATAAATTTTCTGATCAGTCAACATTCAAATCAATCACAAATATCACAATCACAAATTCACCAAAAAAAAGTTGAAAGCAAAGCATGTAAATATTTATAATTGGAATTTGTTTATAATAAATTAACAATAATCAATAACAAATGGATTTTTATCCTGAAAAACTACTCAACCAACAAGCGAGATAATTATATGACATTCCACTACAGGGATCAATTGATGATTGAAAGCCCTTCTGAAACAGATGCCGTCTTTCTTGTAAAGGAGATACTGTATAGAGACACAGACCTAGAAAGAACTAATGGAATTATAAGGAATGTAAAAACAAAATGTAACATTTGGGAGAAATATTTAATACATCTTTTATTGTGAACCCAATGAAGCAGTGCTGATACGTCTATAAAAGTTTAGTTAACTATTTACTTCAGCTGTTTCTATTTAACAAAGTCCTAATTATGATATAGCAATACTGCTTTTATGCTGTTGCTTGAAGGATATGAAAATGGGTACTAGTTTGTTTTCATCATTTGTCTGGAGCACGTCTTCTTATTAATTTGAAAATATGGACTAGATTTTGAGAATGGATTGTTAACTAACAATTTTAACAGTAAATATGTTTGTTATTTATGACTGCCTTGAAAATCTGAACAGCAACATATAAATATCTCATAAGGTACAATAATGTCAAATATCCGTTAAACATGCTAATGTTAAATCTTCAATGGGATCTAAACCAGTTAAAACCTGCAAAATAAGTGCATGAAAATATTGATTTTGAGTGAGTTTTTTGTACCAGATCTAAACTGTTTGAAACTACTGAATAACAACCATGCCTTAGAACAAGACTGCCATGGGACTGAATAATGATACAGTAGAATCTGTCTTGAAAGACCACTTCTTTTGCCAAAAAATAATGGTCTCTCAAGACAGGTGGTCTCATTACAGGTCATAACAATATCAATAAATCTATCCATTGATATCCTAGTCTCTCAAAACAGGTGGTCTCTCAAGAGAGGTTTTACTATGTAACATCAGCATGTAATTATAGAGATGTGATTTCATCAAAGCATCTTTTTGTGAGCTAAAGAAAGCAAGAAGGATATGACCTGCATGTACAGTCCAGAATCATAAGAAAAAGTGAACCCCAAACCCCAACCAAAGTGTTCACGATTACGCAGACTCTGATGAAAAAATAACTGTAATGCCTCACTTTTCCACCAACAAGTTCTAGTTTCCATGGAATGGTTTTTCAGATCTGGAATGTAATCATATTACATAACATATATACTAGCTTATAAGTCAAGTCTAACTGCACATAACAAAGACCCTGATCTGCCATAGCATAATATACCTGCAGATTAGGATCTATGCTGTTTGTTCTATTAGTTACTGATAACAAACTGCACTGATTCAGATCTGATGGCACATTATGTGACAGCAGGTCTGGGTTTGTGCATTTTGCAGTTGGATTCGACTTATAAGCAAGTACATATGGCAAAATCTGTACTCAAAACATCATTTATGTATGTTGCTTCTGCAAAGTTGTAATGAAACAAGATAAAATATAAAAACGTACCAAAAAATTGAAAAATTGTTATCAGGTGATCTAAACACATATGTAGATGCATACCAAATTACATCTGTTAACCTTAAATGTTTTTTGCTAAATATGCTAACAAGATTTTTGCCTCCTACCCATTTCAGCCCAAAATATGAAGGAAAAAAAATCCTGAAAAATTGCTGTAATGGCCAGAAATTCTAACCAGGTCATACACATATGAATACAAACATACCAACTCAGTTTCACTTGTCTACCTCAAATGTGTTTTACTTAATCAAGCCGAAGTTTCTGTCCAAAAAACATTTCTAAAAAGGTTCCAAAATGTGTTAAAAAAAGTCTGCTGTAATGGCCTGAAAATATATTCAGGTCATCACATATAAATACAAATATACCTACCAAATTTCACCAGTCTATCCGAGGTGGATTTTACCTAATCATGCATAGAAGAATTTTGTAAAACGATCAAGTCCTAAATGTTTAAAAGGTGTTAACAAGTGAAATATTACTGTGATAGTCTGAAAGTATATTTAGGCTCCATATTCATCGAACTACACATCCTTGAATGTACCGTTAAACTCCAGTTTTGATTAACCAGATTGCATCATATTTTATTTTTATTAAACTACTCTAAATGTTTAACATTATTCAAATGGATAAGTCAACTTTTTCAAACCTAATAATAATAATAATATATATATACACACACACACACACACACACACACACACACACACACACACACACACACACACACACAGAGTTTCTTCACTAATGCGAATTAAAGTCTGAATTTGATGAATACAGGGCCTGGTCATTTACTTATGACCATAAAAAATTTCATGGTTACGTTTAATAGATTTTGTTACTGTGCTAAAACAGATTTGGGATAGACAGCATCAGCAAAACAATCTTCCCCATTATGCTACAGTAGTGGTGGCATAACAAAATCACCCCAAGTACCTGTTATCTGCCTGACTATTGAAACAAAAGATGAAAGAAGCGTGACTAAATCTCTTTTTATCATTCAAGCACAGAAGAGCCATAAATACATGTATTAGTTTTTCATGAAAATATATCTCTAACAACACAAATGATGTCGACTTTGAACAATGAGGTTCTATGTTTTACTAGCCATGAATTCCCTCTAAAAAATACAACTCAGATATACAAAAGCTTATATAAATATGTAATACATAGATCTATGAAATATGAAGAAAACCAACTGTAAAGTTTGTGACAGCACTGAAGCATGCAATAGCGTGCATATGGACAAAGGGAGATAACTCGTAATTAGAAATATTAGGCTAATAGCTGACCATAGAAGTCAGATAAAGACTGCTACAGTGCATATATGTACTGATAGTTATTATTCTGAAATCTTCACAAGGAAAAGGAGATGTTAGACATCAAAATACTATTCAAGTGAAATATAAAGTACTTCTAAAGCAGATTTAATATTTTCATACTATAAAATGCTTACAAAAATAGAGTTCATGGATTTCAATTTCTTTGGTAAATGATTCACTGATGAAAATAAAAATATGGCTTCATCTATCAGCAAGTTAAAACCAAAGTACTCACATCAAATATTAAGACCAGCTTATGTAGTTATAATGTATGACAAGCTTTATCCTATACTGTCAATTTACTGAATGTTGTGGGCATCAATTTATGTGCTTTTGTGAAAAGTGAACTTTTCCTGGGTACATAAATTTGCATACCATATATACTAGCTTGTATGTTGGATCCAACTGCAGACCAAGACCTTCCAATGCAAAAAAGTATCAGCAGATCTGGGTCTGTGCAGTCTGTTTGGAATAATCTGTTGAACAAACACAGACCCTAATCTGTTGGTGCATTATATTATGTCAGATGTGAGTCTATGTTGTTTTGCAGTTAGACCCAACATATAAATGAGTAAAAATATGGTATGTATCACAGGTGTCTATGTCCTTTAAAACACACCATCTTTTGGGACTTGAAATTCTAAAGTGAATTACTTCACAGTAATTAGGTTGCTACACAATACCAAGAGCTGAAGGGCATGGCCGAATGAGGATAAATTCCATTAATGTCCCGTTTAAAGGAATGTCGACAGAATGTTATGATGTAAAAGAACTGTAATGACATGATGTAAAGTCAATATCGTTTCTTAATTGTTACATTTCACAAAAGTACACCAACAATTTCATAACAGCATGTGATGTCTCCATTTACTATCATGATACGGCTCTATATAAATGATCAGGACACGATATAAAACTAAATCTTAACCCAGAATTCATAGGGTATCACTTTCAATTCATAAACTGGATTTGTCTTTCAAAAACATGTATGCTCCCACTGCCAACCCCCCCAAACACATGCCTCCCCTTCCCCATAACAAGAGACCCAAATGTATGACATTGCTCACCTGACTGCATTCCTTAACAGTTGACCATTTCAATAAAGAGACTTGTGTATTACTGTAATAACATATTCACTATAAACTATCTCCCAAACTTCATGTCATGCTTATTTCTAAAGATAAAATTATATGCATTTTCATCTCTTGATCATAACTGAAGTCATCTTAATGATAATACACCCAAATGATCAAAGGTCAGCCAATCAGATGCATGATCACCATGTTAATATGCACGGAATCCACTTTCAAAACTCAAAGATCTTGATCATATAAGCCATATTAAAATCTGGATCCAAAACTGCATCAGAATTATGGCTTCTGGAGAGGTAACAACCTCAAACAGATACAAGACCAACTCATAAGAATGCATGCATCTTACTCATGACTGAACTTATTCAAGATCTTCAGGATATAAACACATATTCCAAATTTTATCAAAACAGGACCCGAAATAATGCCTTCACAGTTACAAGATGCTCAGCTTAACAAATGCAAGATTACCGCATTAAAATGTGTGCTCATTATTAAACTCATCTGAGTTGTATTATTTTATCAAAACTGGATCAGAAATCTGGTCTCCGATTGGTAACAAGAGGAGCCAATCAGATGCAAGAGTATTTCATTAATATGTATAGATGTAACTTGTTATCAAATCCATACCTGACCATGATGATATAAGCCCATATTTCATATCTGATCAAAACTGGATCAGAACAATGGCTTCAAGATGGTACCAAGCTCTGCCAATAAAATGCAAGATTACCTAATTAGTATGAATAGATCTCACTCACTGAGATGCAAGATTACCTAATTAAAATATCACCAAATTAGTATGAATAGATCTCACTAAGACATCACCTAATTAGTATGAACTGATCTCACTCATTAAGATATCACCTAATTAGTATGAAGAGATCTCACTTGTAAAGATGCAAGATTACCTAAATAGAAAGAAAAGATCTCACTCATTATGATACAAAATCACCTAATTAGTATGAATAGATCTCACTCATTGAGATACAAGATTACCTAATTAATATGAACAGATCTCACTAAGATATCACCTAATTAGTATGAATAGATCTCACTTGTAAAGATGCAAGATTACCTAATCAGAAAGAATAGATCTCACTCTTTATGATGCAAGATGGGCTAATTAGTATGAATAGATCTCACTCATTAAGATATCACCTAATTAGTGTGATTAGATCTCACTCATAAAGATGCAAGATTACCTAATCAGAATGAATAGATTTCACTCATTAAGAAGCAAGATCACCTAATTAGTATGTATAGATCTCACTCACTGAGATACAAGATAAGCTAATCAGAATGATAGATCTCACTCATCAAGATGCAAGATTATCTAATTAAAATAAATACAGTAGACCTCACTCATAAAGATGCAAGATTACCTAATTAGAATGAATAGATCTCAGTCAACAACAAACTCCTTGAAGATCTGATAAAAACTGGATTTGAAATATGGCCTACTGTGTGGCAATAATCTCAACCAATCAGATGCAAGATAATCTCATTAGTATGCAAGCATTTGGCTTATTACTGAACTTATCAGAGACCTTAATGACATAAGCATAGATTCCAAGTACAATAAAAATCGAAACAGAAAAATGACCTTCAAATATAAACCCCTATTTCAGATTTTGTTGAAAATGGATCAGAAATATTGGCTTTGGAGTGATGAAAAGCAATTGCTGATGATGCATGATGAACAACAGCTGCCACATGACACAATGGACACAGAGCCATACCATAAGCTCACTGGCCTTTAACAGTTAAAAACTGCTGAAAAATGTACTCTAATGGTATGAAAATCTCACCAGTTTATCTATTTATACACACAAACATCCATACCAAATTTCTTGTCTACCTCAAATGAATTTTACTAAATTGTGCTAACAAAGTTTTTGTTTTAAAAAAAAGTAAAAAAATTTCAAATTGTGTTGAAAAAAAGGAGATAAAATTTGTCATCTTCTTTTGCTTACTAGCAACAATGAACTTCATTGACAGTGCTGGACATGGCCACAGTCTGTCTAATTATTCAGCAAAAGAGGAAATGGATATGGAAGTGTTTTGAGGCCAAATTGGCTGTCATTTCAGTTTTCCTGCATGCAACATTAAAGTGTTATGTCTGCAAATAACTGTAGTCTGTTTAATTATTCAGCAAAAGAGGGAATACAAAAAGAAGTTGATGGTATTGGTGGAAAGCCACAAGGCAATGTTGGATGCAGTAACCTGTACAGTCAGTGAGTAATTGGATTTTGTTTTAGTTTCAAACACTCTCTCTAGATCTTAGGCAAGTTTCAATGATTAAAAAATTAAAGAAATTTACATAAAATTGATATAAAATGGTTTAATGTATTACTATTTAGATCTTTGCATCAATACAATTTTCTTTATTCCACTGAAAAAAGAGAATTCACTCATTCCTAATCTGCCTGCATTTTTTGCCAAATAAATACTTGGTATTATCATGTTTGAATCTGTATAAACATAGAACTCATGAAGAAGAGCCAAAAAACAATAACAAGAGACCCAGGAAGGAAAATTCTACTCCCTTACTATGAAGATATTGTCTTGGGCTCTTCAGGACCAACTTTTTCTTTAACCAGCATTGTGGAGATTTCTATTGCATGAACTACTTGATTGTAATATGCAACTTGAAAAGACAATCAATAGAAAAGGAAATAGGTGTACAAGAGAGAGAGAGAGAGAGAGAGAGAGAGAGAGAGAGAGAAGGTAAAATCTTATCAGATACTTTATATTCATTTACTCTTTTGGGTTTCAATTAATGTTTTTTAAGAAGAGTACCATAAATGGCATACTCCCCACGACTATTGTCTTCTTTCAGTCATAGTGACCTTGATCTCTGACTTTTTAAACCGAACACTGATAGGATTCTTCCTTGACCCAAGTGCAAACCATCCACAAAGTCTGGTCAATATATGTGATGTAGAACAAGTGTTATTCTGCTGAAACCATTTTTCTTCTTTCAGTCAGTGACATAGACCTTTGACCTTTTCACCCCAAAATAAAAAGGCTTCTCTCTTATCCCACATGCCAGAAAGCTGCAATGTTTGGTAAAACTGTAGATGGTGAAGAACTCATTTTACTGTGCTAAACAAAACTGGCACCAGACGGACAGACAACACCACAATACTGACATAAGGCAAGTGTATTAAAACTATCGCTTTGTGGGTGCTTAAATTGGAAGATCTACCTAGGATATGTTTTCTCTGAAGGCAAAGCAAGTTTTGTTGGGCCTTAAATTCATGTTCTGAAGCAACCATGAAGTCCATGGAAATCGGTACACCACAAATAAATGCTGTAATCAGAGTAACTGGTGTAGACAACTAAAGTCACTTTCATGATTGCCAGTTTTCCAACTAAAAAATGTTAAATAGTGCAATTTGTGATTAATGCCTTTGGATTACCACATATACTCCCTCATAAGGTGCAACTGCAAGCAACATAGAAACTGATTACTCCAAACAAACCGCACAGACCCAGAGCTACCTGCACATTATGGAACAGCAGATCTGGGTCTGTGCAGTGTGCTGTTGGATTAGATTTTTATGAGTATTAATGGTGTGTGACATAATAATAAGATACTGTAAATCAAAATTGTGTACAAAATTTTAGGAAATCTGACAAGGAAACTACAGTAGTTTTACCAATAATGATGTGGCAATGTATTAAGCATCAGTTATTCAAGAAATTACTTTTTGTTGTTGACATGTCAACTTTCTGTACTTGCAAACTGAATGATACTGAATACTGTCATGCATAGTATTTTACAAGCAAGTTTAAAGTTAATAATACAATGCAAGTTTGAGATCTGTCATACTGATGACATCATAAAGAGGTGTTTTTGTTGTTTTACCCTGAACACATTTGGAATATGGCTTAAAAGAAACAGCTTTAATACTGGCAGATGATTGTTTAGGACAAACTTGTTCCCCCGTTTTAATAGAGTTATCTCCCTTTGTTACGTCTGTTTCTTGGGCTGGTCCTTGCCAGCAGCAACATAAGAGAATACACACAAAACTGCATAGCATATCTGGTCAGCCTGAAAAACAGAAAAATTCCATATTATATGCAAATAAACATTTGTAAACAGTTAAAACTGGTTTTATTTAGAATAAGAATTTCATGTTCCACAAACTCAAAAAAAAATTGTTCTATGTTAAACTCTGAAATCATAATCAAGTAGATCAATTATATATAGGTACCATGGGAGACCTGGTATTTTGTCTGGATATATAATAACAGCATTAATGAAAGCAAACTGTGGGTCAAGAGGAAAGAATCTATTAGTCTGAATAAGTCTAACACACAATGGCTGGTGTACATATTAATCAACATTTTTACCATTTTCTTGTTTTCTAAATATACTATAATTGCTTTCAAATGGCACAGAAAATATTATCTTTTCCTGCATCCAAAAGTGCATCAGACTGAAAAATGCATCAAAAACCTTTCTCTTATACAGGCTTTATTAAATCCATACCATTCTTTCCTCTGTTCATGTGATTATCATACATTGAATAGATCCTCTAAAAGACAAGAGACTTGTAATGTTAAAAATGCCACCATGTTGTTCCACGACTTCCCCTTGTATAGGTGTGCAGGTTCCAACCTTCCAGCTAATTCTGGTCACTCACTATTTCAACAACATGTTTCAAACATTTCATTTGTTTTCAAAAAGATTCTCCATTTTACAAAAGGCTCCTTAGTTATCTTTGGGAATATTATTACGGTATTGCAAATTATAAAACTGATACAAGATTGTTCACAGGCAATTACCAATTCACTGTTATACCAATGTCCGGCCATTCTTCTTGGCTGTTGAAAATTCATATTACAATAACTCTGATTTTTTGAGGATGAATCCTATAGTTTTGCATTAAAGAAGAAACAAAACCCAACATGTAATAATTCAACCACATGTAATGGAAACTTGTGTATCCATTTCTTAGACTGTTTGCATTAATAGAGTTTTAGATTCATCACTGGATACAATTCAAGATGCCATCTGATCCCATATAGAATTGATTTTAATGTTAGCTGCAGGCTTATGCTTTCAAAATCAGAACTGTCAGTAAATGCTAAAATTCAAGGGATTATCAAATCAGTATTTGAACTAGTAATACAAAATGTGAAATAACTGTCATTATCATCTTCATTGAGAGCTAACAATTACTGTCTATACTTGCTTATAAGTTGAGTCAAACTGCAAAGAAAGATCCAAACCTGCCATTGCATAGTGCGATGCAGATCAGGGTCTATGTTGTTTGTTCTACTGAAGACTCCTAACAAACTGCACAGACCCAGATCTGCTGGCACATTTATGGGATGGCATATCCAGATCTGTGCAGTTTGCAGTTGGAATCATCTTATAAGCGAGTAAAGATGGTACTCCAATTGCCTCGGCACCTAATAACCTATTGTTGTGCCATAAATGACAAACCAAAAGTCATTGAGAAATTTCATTGGAGTAATTGATCAAAAACATTTCTGAATTCAAATGAACAAAAGTCTTATTAGAAGTTTCTGTTAACAAATGAGTATTGCTATAATGTGGTATACTCTATGGTTTCCATGGACAGTGTTATAATGTGGCATACTCTATGGTTTCCACGGACAGTGTTATAATGTGGCATACTCTACGGTTTCCATGGATTGTGTTATAATGTGGAATGCTCTAAGGTTTCCATTGACAGTGATATAATGACAAATACTGTAATCATTGTACAAATTATTAGTCCATGTATTTCTATAATACAAGTTAGAATGTGAAGACTTTAAGATATACATGTAGTTCAAAGTGAAGTAAATGTGTATATATTTGTGCATGCGCTGATATGAATTTTACTTTTCTAACTACTGTATAATGATATAAATTTGTTATCACATAACTGCGTTCTGTCACCATAATTTAAAGCCAGTAGGAGATGCATAAATATATTACAGGAATTAGTAGAGCTCACATAAAGTCAAAGCTGAATTATGTAAAATATGCTTTAAAAATACTAAAATATTTATAAAGGATTCCAACATTTTAAGTCAGAAACTTTCAAACTGGTCATTAAAATGAAAAGAAAAAATTACACAATCATAATGATAAAGGGTATGAAAACAAGGTTCATACAGCCTGAAAGAGTTATATTTTAAACTCATTAACCCCTGGAGATTCTTTTCATTTGTGACAGAAATGGGGGTAGAAAACACATTTTTGTGGTTACATCGAAATACACGTACATCTGGTTCCGAGCAAGTTCCCTTTAGCTGCATGGCTAGGTGTATAAAAAAAAATTGCTTTCGAGAAGCTATTTTGCATGTGCATATGCAGATGGGTTAAAAGTTGGACTTCTTTTTTTTGCATGTTAAACCAATGATTTTCATTTGCCTGCCACTCTTTACTCCAAATTTCAAACTTATCCTACTTTTTTGCAAAGATTCACCTGTCCATGTGCAGTTTGGCTGTTTTTTTTTTTTTAAATAGCCAAAAGTCTAAAATTTGGTCACAAACTAAAAAAAACCCTTGGTCTAAAAAGGTAGGTTTTTCCAGCTTATTTTATAATGCTTGCAGAAAGTCTGTATTATTTGTTATCATTCTAAAGCTTCATCTAATACCACCCATTTTGGAATGATGTTGATGGTACGGAGCTCTGAAGTAGAGTACAACCTCATGATGTATGAGGCACACAGGGCTAATGAGTTATCAGGTTTTCATTAGTGCCCAGGCAACAACATGTCATGATACCTATTACAATATTCACCAACTATCATGATGTATATCAAGATAGTATCATGTAATTTCTAACCCAAATTTTTGGCTGTTTTTATTGGCATAATACTTTATCATGCATTATTACTTGCACTTAATCCAGAGATCAATGTAATCGGATTGGAAAGCCATTGTACAGAGCTGGAGACCCCCCCCGAAAATGATAAATAAATATCTTCTTCACATTTCCATATTCTAAGTGAATATGAAGATTGATTACAGTGCTTAAAGAAGAGGTCCATTGGAAGAGAGTATGAATGACTAAGACTGTCAACTGGATGATGCAGTTTAAGGTGTCATGTCATATTTGTTGTTGTTGTTGTTGTTGTTGTTATAGGGTTTAACGCCATTTTTCAGCACAAGATAGGCTATACATGGCGGCCAGTATTAATGGTGGAGGAAGAACCCTGGAAAACCCCGGGAAGAACCACCGACCCACGAGAAGCTACTGGCAGGCTTTCTCACATACCCACGTTATCCGAGCCTGGAGGTGAGATGGCAGTGATCCGTAACGATCAGCGCTTTAGACCACTCGGCCACTCGGGGCCCCCATGTCATATTTGTTGTGTTACCACAGTATCTGAATATAGCAATATACTTTCTACACACAACTTTTGTCCAGTCTTCTTTCAGAAACCATAATCCCTCCAAACATCAGACTTGGATGATTTTGGGGCCAGTGTTTTGTTCTGTTTTGACACCTGACACCATACAGGGTCACTTACAACAATGAATAATGAATATCATACATCTGAAAAAAATATTCCTGTCATTGCTCATCTGTTTTCCATTGAGATCAACACTTGAAATTGAAAGGATTTAAGCGTATTTTTTTTGTACAACTTTAAAGGCCTTATACAAAAATTGAAATAGATTTTATCAGAGCTAAGGGGTTCAAACTAGTGTGAATTCTGAGTCAAAATCAAAATTTCTAGTTTTATAGGTATTTTCTGAGGTTCTCCTTTCCAAATTCTCCTATTAACCACAGGCTATTAAGTACTGATTGTTGGGCTGTGTATCATGACAGCAAAATATCATGATCCACCAATGCATCAATACTATTGACACAACAATAGTTTTCATGGAGTTTTCAAGAACTTCCAGAAGTTTTCAAAGTTTATTTTTTTGTTACTGAAATTAAATTTACACAATATGTTACTTTAATCACTGCATACATACAAGAAAAATCACATAAATAATAAGCTTATCAAAAATAGCAAAGGGATACTACTCCTGGTAACTACCAGTGTCTTGTATCAGCTGATCCACTAAATTTACATTTTATTTACTATCATTTTTGAAAAATTCATAAATAACTAAATTTTAGAATTTAAAAAGTGATAAATATTTAATTCAGCTTTTAACATTTCATATTCCCTCAGATAAATTCAATAAATTTTGGACTAAATTTAAGGTTTTCAGCAAATTCACAGAATTTTCAAGATTTTCTATTTCACTGAGTTTTGATGGGTGCCCATCAGCTTCTAGGATTTTCAAGGTTGTATGCATATGATGGAAAACATATTTCACAAAATTAAGATTGCAGAGATTAATATTTTAAAAGTTGTGATTGCCTCCCTTTATTTTACATTGTATTTTCTCCAGGATTTTCATACAATTCTCCATCAGTCCTGTAAGGGGCAATTTAAAAATGTTTATGAGGGGCAGAGTTTTGACATGAGAACAATATCCATGAGCAGACCCCTTATAGTCTGTTTTAACAATCATATATCTATGAATGGACCTCTTATAGTCTGTTTTACAAAAACGTATCTATGAATGGATCCTTTATAGTCTGTTTTAACAAACATGGGTGATAATTAACTTTTATGAATGAAAAACTTAACATTTGTTTATTTTAATTATCAGTACAATATAACAAATTTGTGTTATGACACTGACACTGTCATATGTGTAAGAAAATTCATATACTGGTAATAGCTGACATTACCACCAAATACTGAAAACTATAAATTCACCATGTGCAGTTGGTAAATGCATTTAATAACATGATAATCAATGAAAGTGTCTCATTGGTCAATTGCAAAAATCTCTTTGTTTAATTCATTATATTTGGTTAATTTGCATAATTATGTATCCTGGACAAAACACTGGCTACTTGACCTCCCCCTCTTTTTGTTTTAAAAGTACTACTGTAAATACATTTACAGCATAATGTGTGTGTGCTTGTGTTTTTGGATTTTTAATGTAACTTCAAAATTTTTAGTCATATTGCTACAATTTCTGCAGTGTGGCAGTTTATAGTGATGTCTAGCACACGGGCATCATGCCACACACATGTAGCATCATGTCCCATCCAGTCACATTATCCTGGCAGCAGGCTGACCAGTCCTAACACCAACCTCCTAATGCTGAGTGCCAAGCAAGGCAGCTGCTAGTACCAGTTTGATAAGTTTTTGCTATGACTCATAAAGGGTTCGAACCTGTGACCTCCTGCATCTGAGGTGGATGCTCTAACCATTTAGGCCACCGGAGCAGTTACTGCATAATGTTTTAATCTGTAAGACTTTTGCAATACCCAGTGTAAATACAGTAAAACCTGTCAGGTGCAACCTCTGCTATGAGTGACTACCTGGCATTTATGACTCATGATCATCATGCATGGATTGATTTTATGATATGAATGTACTGTAGTGTGCTATTACCTGCAGAATGTGACCAGCAACTACAACTTTTAGGCAAAATAAACAATCTGACACTGATGTGAATGACCACACTGCATAAACAAGAGATAAACATCACTGGTCTTCATTTAATTCTCTGTAGCCACATTGGCAAAGGAGTGTCTGCAGGCAAAGTGCAGATTGTTCTAATCAACACTGCTACGAATGACTTCATTGCAAGAACAGAGATAAACACACTAACCTTGTTTAATCCTTTGTAAACACAACCACTTAGGAGGGTTTCTTTTAAACAAAAGAAAAGCAGAGTCTGACTACCAGATTAATACAAAACTAATTAATTTTCTGAAATAAAATAAAATTAATTTTCTAAAACCTACAGGTCATGCAGGTAGCACTGTATGCTATGGATCATAAACCAGACTAAAGTACATATCATTAATCACCACTGCAGTGCCCAAGTCATGTTGTTGTTGTTGTAGGGTTTAATGCCATTTTTCAGCACAAGATCGGCTATATGGTGGCGGAAGAACCTGGGAAAACCCAGGAAAGAACCACTGACCCATGAGAAGCTACTGGCATGCTTTCTCACATACCCACACTGGCTGAAATTGAGACTCGAACCCATGAAGACAGAGGTGAGACCACTTGGCCACTTGGGGCCCTGCCCATGTCATGTAAATCCCCATTATGGTTAAACATTCCTTATTCAAATGGCGCAATCAAGAATGTACACAGAGAATTCAATGGTTCATATCATTTCTTTATCTTTGGCAAAAACTGAAAACTCCAGTAATGTCATAATTAGAAACCTTTTTAAATGGTTTTGCTCAAGCAGTCAAGTATGTTTGTCATTGGAGTCAATCTGTAATTCCTGGGGCTAATGAGGTCTTTGTCTTTAATAAGTGATTATCATTTTCCAGATTTGATTCTCATTGTAAAAGGTTTGTGTTGTTTCTTTTTTGAAGAAAAGTAGAGTCTGATGTACAGTTATTAAAACCCACACACTAAGTCATCATCTGTTCAACATAATGTGGCTGGTTACTCCCATCGTTCGTTAAAGTATTCTATGTCATCAGTGTAGTCATGCTTGGCTTTTGGCTCTCAATAAAAAAAATTTTTCTTCTGGATGGGTTAATTCTGTTTCTCTATTTCATTCATTGGTACATAAATATTCTATATTTACCCAAAAGCCTGACTAAAAGTACTCAGTCAGAGGATGACTAAGTGTTGTTACAGTTACCTTTGCAATTGTTATGCTATATTTGGAGTGTCAATTTATAGACACGTGAACACTGGTTAACTTAATAACAGGATAAATTACCTTAATTTTGCAATTCCTATGCTAGCCAACATGTACATCTACTCCTCAAATATAAATGTGAATGTTTTACGATAGTTATAAATCTTTATTGCTGTATAAAATTATTACAGATGAAATTACACGTAATGCAATATTTTAACAAGAATTGTGAATAAAGAATAAAATGCGATTGCAGTAATTGTGGGTATTTTTTCCCTTTAAGCCCTGTTGAATTTTGATTTGAAAACTGACCATCTTGCAAGAATCTGTTATGTGAGACCACTTTTTAATGGCAGGTGTCATTTCTCAAGACAGGTTTTACTGTAAGACAGGAATTACAATTTAAAAATATGCAATAATTTTTAAATGCATGTATGTATGTATATATGTGTGTGTGTATGTGTGTATGTATGTATCTATAAGGTTAATGGCATATCAGCACAGTCATAACTATATAGTGCACAGTCAGTTTAGGAATCCTAAAAGTGATACAAAACATAGCAATCAAAAAATAAATCAGGGTAAAATCTTTAATACAGCACTCTTTTAAAAAAGTCAAAGACCAAGACAGCTGGAACATTATGCTGGGATGCATTCCAGGGCGAAAGGCTGCCTCGATTAATTGCCTCCTATGGCATGCAGAAGGGCAAATCAGGACTATTTTATATCTCCAAGAGTACTGGGGATCACATTTAAACTAATTATAAAGGCAAATGCTTAGACCCAGCTCTCTTAATTTATTTTTCTACATGTCCGATTTCTTAGCAAGGTTATACTGACAAGAATCAGAGTTTATAGATGTTCAAACTGATCTGTCATGACCTTAATATCGTAAAACTTTTAACACAAAGATGGGGGGTGGTTAATTCCAAATTTTGATTGTATGGCTGAAATATTTAAGTCGCAAGCATCAAAACAGTTCTTTTGAATAATTCTCCTGTATCTCTGCCCTGCAGAACAGCATTTATTACTGTCAGAGTCTCAAATAGGTACAGCCCCCACCCCCCTTATGATATAATGTGAGCTATTTTAAAAATGCCCATTGCATTTTGTCAACATAGCAACCAGTGGTATGGTGAAAGACAGGAACATGAAACTAGCCATAAGTATTCCTGGGATGTCAACAATAAATTTTACAGTTTGAAAAGGGATGGAACAGGTGAGGTTCATAAAGGTCAAAGGTCAAAGGGTAAAATATTAGCTTATTGTTTAATATGGAAGAAAGCAAATTTGCTTTGTCATCATTTATTTTTTTAATTTCATTGCAAATAAATGAAAAGAAACATTTTCACTCTATGTTTCTTTTACCTAATGCAACAGTTTTAAATTTAAGTTGACTTTATTCCTATATTCTAAGACTTCTAATTTCTCCATAATTAAGGTCACTACTCACACAAACATGCCTCATGGCAAATTATGTAAGCAATAGCAAAATAAGCATAATTAGCTTATTTTCATGCATAAAATCAATGTTAATGTACCATTTTATCAATGTTAATGTACCAAGCTAGTGATTCTTATTCATGTACAATTCAGCCCTGTCTACTCTTGTACTATGAAAGATTCAGCTCTGTCTACTCTTGTACTATGAAAGATTTAGCCCTGGCTACTCTTGTACTGTGAAATATTCCTCCGAAATTTTAAAGTGATTGCGTAGCTGAACTATGATTTCCAATTCATGAATTTCTTTAGCAAAAAGCAGTCTTTGATTTAAATGTTTGTTAATTCCAGACCTCTTCATATACACACACCAAATATGAATAAATGTAGAATGCTTAATTTATGGCATACAGAAACACTATATTCCAATCAAAACCCCTTGTCTAATAATTTTAATATACCATATATACTCACTTAGAAGTCATGACCGATTGTAAACTGCACAGACCCCGATTTGCTATCGCATCATGCACTGGCAGATCTGGGTCTGTGCAGTTTATCAGAATCGCCAGTAGAACAAACAACATAGACCGTGATTTGAAGGCGTATTATGCTACGGCAGATAAGGATCTCTGCAGTTTGCCTTGATTTATGAATGAGTATATATTGAATGACATATAGAAACACTATATTCCAATCAAAACCTCTTGTCTAAAAAGTGAATAAAAATCGTGGGTAAAACTTAAAACATTTTTCTAATGTAGTATGTAGATGCCAAGGTCCATGAGCTTGAAACAAAAAAAACCCCACTTGATCTCTGACTTCATTATCCAACAGTAGCAGTTACCATTTTATATAAGAAATCTAATACCATATTTGGATACTCCTTGACACATGCAACTAGGCTACCCTCCCAGTCCTTCTATAATTTCTGATACTTGCTCACTTTCAAAAATGAAACTTTATTTCATGTTTCTTGTAAAAATATTATCAATCAAAGCAAGAAAATATGCAATATTTAAAACAAAAACTATTTTGTTGCAAGCATCAGCAAGGTAAAAATTAACATGGTTAGCTTGTTTTTTTGAGAGGATACAATGTCTTCAAGGAGGAACTGATTGGATGCGATTTTCAGTCTCAGGTAAATATCTGAAAGAAACTCTCTATGATTGCAAAGAAAATGACAGATTTGCATTAGGTATACAAAAATGAAAGCATACATAAAAAAGCTGAGGAACAGGCATAAACTTCATGCATATTGAACTATGGTAGATACTGTGTTCTTTGCAAATACAGTTAAAGTTTGTCAATACCATAAAAGTCACTAAAACAATACCTGTCAATGAAACTCATTTCACAACTGTAAATTATTAGTCCCTTGCAATCAAAAGCAATTCAATCTAAAAAAAAAAAATGTGCAAAAAGGTACTGCTTATGAAATGATCTCCATCCATATGCATTTTGTGTGAGTGTTCCCCCTGACAGTTGCTTGATGGGTCCAGAAAAACGTCTGTTTACCATCAGCATTGTGATTTTAAAACTAAGAAGAAATTTATGGAAAGTGAAGAGTAAAATTGTCCAGAAAATTGCCAAGTTATGTGCACAAATAGTTCAAATACTGGAACTAACTGCGAGACAATTTTCTTTCTTTTCAGAAGTGAATATTTCCCACTCTGAACCTGATCCTTGCCTATCTTTGGTTGTTTTCAAAACAAGAACATGGGAACCAGTCTGATGTATATTTTTAAGTGGGTTTTATTTAGTATTAAAGTGCAACTAGCTACATTAACAGACAAAAGTATCAGTTGAATATTATGAAATCTTTCACTCCACAAATTAAATCTCGTAATTTAAGAACTTTCTTTAAAGATCATTCCACTCTTAAAAGTTTTATGACTGTCCCTCAGTTTTTTGTTTTTATTAATACAAAGACTACACAAAAAAAGCACAAACTCAAGCAGGGAATCATACTATTATCAACAGATTCAGTCTTGGTTTCAGAATTATCCAATTTCTCCCTCATGATTCGGGCCATCTCAACAGCAATGATGCGATGCAGCATGAGAACTATACTAGAGGCCTGTGGGGAAAAAATAAGGCTACAACAGGGGGCAAAACATAAAGATTTTGGTCAAGTAGAACAAAATTATCAAACACTATTGAAAAAAAAATTTCACACATGCAAACACACTATAAAAAGGACAAAAAACAAGCTCTACATTACAAAAAAACCCAGAATCTTTACATAAATTTACACTTTCCCAACAGCCTCATTACCCCTTTGCAAGTTTGCAAGTAAAATGTTTGCACAAACTAAACACAAACCTCTTTGAAACCCTTTATAATCTTATTTAAATTCTGTCTAAACTTATCCAAACCTTTTCTAATCTGGTGAAAATCCTATCTTAACCATAACGCAGACTGTAAATGCAAAAGCCTATCACAACCATAACACAGACAGTACATACAAAATCCTATCTCAACCATAACACAGACTGTACATACAAAATCCTATCTCAACCATAACACAGACTGTACATACAAAATCCTATCTCTACCATAACACAGACTGTACACATAAAACATTTGTTCTGAGGACTATGAAGACACTCTGGTCATCAGCTGAAGATCTTGTGAATGATACGACCTGCACACCCACATGTGTGTTTCCTACTGGAATGGTTTTAAAATTAGGATAGGTAGTACTAAGCGCATCAAGTACTGAGCTAAACTGGCCGAATTAAATGCACAAATCAATTTAGGGAATTTTTCCTTTTTAATTTAAAAAAAAAAAATTTCATAAAGGGGGTGGGGAAGGGGTGCTATGGTCACCAGTGAAAATTAGGGATGGCTGGCCTAGAAACACATTTTTCTGGACCTATATTAACAGCTTTTGTGAATAAGCATGATTTCAGCTAGAATATGGTTGTCTGTGACTATTTCCTTGTATTATATATACAAAATTGTTTCACTGCATGTATACTAATCAGTGATTTAAAAATCTATTTGCACGACTCCTAGGACAAGTTCAAATTCAGTTTGAGTAAGCTAAAAATTTGCAAAGCACATGCCCATGGACAAGTCAAAACAATTAAGAGAGGGATACAAGATACAAGAAATTTTATTTAATGTCGGTGGTCTGGGTAAAATACAGTAACTCTGTGAGCTAATTTACCGACTAGGGGTTGTGTTCAGTTCATTATGATTTATGTTCTGCAAATTGTATACTCTGCGATCTTGCCACAGTAAATATATTTGCACCTTTATTTTGTGTTTATATGTAGTGCATTCTTCATCTGCATATCTGGCTACAGTTTCTTTCATCTACTGTACGTGTCATTTCCATCTTGTAGTCAGTGTGAGATTTTTTTTGACTGGTGAATGTTTGGAAACAAATGGCATTCGTCTGTAATGATTAACTACCAGGAAGATTTTGCTCAAAGTGTGACTGATATTAGGAAAATGTACCACCCACCCACATGGGATCTGATACATACTGTTTGGCAAACAATTAAATGAACAAAAGTAAGTTTTCTCAAATCATTCTCAAGCACTGGATTCAAATATCCTGATGTGTGTCATGGATTTGAAGGTGACGAAACAAGAATTGTCAAGTAAATGGATAAAATAAGTGTTCAAAATCGTTGAGTTGAGAGTATAAATAAATCATTACAAACAGTCTTGCTTTAATTCACTCTCCCTCACTTATAAATGTAACTATTTCCAAATTCTTTTCCACCTATCCCTTTATCTGTCCCTATACATGTGCATGTCTGCTCTTCAAACTATATATGCATTATAACTCTGTATAATCAACATGTCTACATGTATGATTTAAATATATATTTTGGATAACTTTAAATATCGGCATATGGTTTTAAGGTGCCAAAAGAGATACAAAGGAAACACAATTTCCTTAAAATATATCATAATTTATTTTATTAATTTACTCAAGTTGAAATATTATGTTTGGGGCAATCTCAAATTTCCAGGGCAAGACGACTTTTATAAAATATGTAAATCCCCGATACTAATTAACAGCTAAGCTCTTCAAGTATTGGGAATCTCATAGTTTTAAATGCTCTTTAGTTCAAATTGGATGTTATTTGTTCCTCATGTAGATACTGAAACACTTCTGTCCTTTAATTACAACATTCTTAAATTGAAATGCCTTACAATAAGGCCCCACACTCATCCTTACATCAAGGCCCCACAAACACATCCTTACATCAAGGCCCCACAAACACATCCTTACATCAAGTCCCCACAAACTCATCCTTACATCAATGTCCCACAAACACATCCTTATGTCAAGGCCCCACAAACTCATCCTGACATCAAGGCCCCACATACTCATCCTGACATCAAGGCCCCACATACTCATCCTTACATCAAGGCCCCACATACACATCCTTACATCAAGGCCCCACAAACTCATCCTGACATTAAGGCCCCACATACTCATCCTTACATCAAGGCCCCACATACTCATCCTGTCATCAAGGCCCCACATACTCATCCTGACATCAAGGCCCCACATACTCATCCTTACATCAAGGCCCCACATACACATCCTTACATCAAGGCCCCACAAACTCATCCTGACATTAAGGCCCCACATACTTACAACAACATCTACATAAGCTTAGTAAAACTGTTCAGCATGAATCCTGATTAAAATGTGATGGCAAATTATTTATAAAATTAATGGAAGAGTGAAACAATCATCAACTTACCATACTGGATATAAAACAATCAATCATCAACTTACCATACCAGATATAAAACAATCATCAACTTACCATACTGGATATAAAACAATCATCAACTAACCATTGTGGACCAAAAATAATCAATCATCAACTTACCATAGTGGACATAAAACAATCAATCAACTTACCATACTGGATATAAAACAATTAATCATCAACTTACCATACCAGATATAAAACAAATCAATCATCAACTTACCATACTTGATATAAAGCAATCAATCATCAACTTACCATACTTGATATAAAACAATCAATCATCAACTTACCATACTTGATATAAAACAATCATCAACTTACCATACTGGATATAAAACAATCATCAACTTACCACAGTGGACATAAAACAATCAATCAGCTTACCATACTGGATATAAAACAATCAATCATCAACTTACCATACTTGATATAAAACAATCAATCATCAACTTACCATACTGGATATAAAACAATCATCAACTTACCATACTGGATATAAAACAATCAATCATCAGTTTACCATACTAGATATAAAACAATCATCAACTTACCATACTGGATATAAAACAATCAATCATCAACTTACCATACTGGACATAAAACGGTGCTGAATCAATTCCCGATTTTTGGGATCTGAAAAACAAGTAACATATGGTTGGAAATAAAAGAAAAAAAGTTCTAACTTTACATTTTAAAGCAGTATTTTAAGATAATGACCTTGACCTTTATTCCAACTGTGTGTGTCTGTGTGTGTGTATATATATATATATATAGAGAGAGAGAGAGAGAGAGAGAGAGAGAGAGAGAGAGAGAGAGAGAGAGAGAGAGAGAGGGAGAGAGAGTGCTAATTTGATCAAATCTGCATTTTGTTTGCATTTCATTTGCATTCTATTTCCTTTCATGTAGACACTTCATTTGTGTTCCATTTGCATTCTATTTTCATTTACAATTGCATTTCATTTGGTTTCCTTTCACATTCTATTTCCATTCCATTCATGTGCCTTTAATTTCATTTGTGTTCCATTTGCATTCCATTCATGTATACATTTCATTTGTGTTCCATTTACATTCCATTTATATATGCATTTCATTTGTGTTCCATTTGCATTCTATTTTCATTCATAACTGAATTTCATCTGTGTTCCTTTCACATTCTATTTCCATTCCATTCATGTGTGTGTATTTCATTTGTGTTCCACTTGCATTCCATTCATGTATGCATTTCATTTGTGTTCCATTTGCATTCCATTTATGTATGCATTTCATTTCATTTGTGTTCTATCTGCATTCTATTTCCATTCCATTCATGTATGCATTTCATTTCATTTTTGTCCCATTTACATTCTATTTCCATTCCATTTATGTATGCATTTCATTTATCATCTCATAACTTTTCATTTATGGTCTCACAAATGCATTCAGAATGTTCCTCATTTCCTTCTATTTGTGCTCATCTGGATCAAAATGGAAATATATTTACCGAATTCAGCTTTTGTTTTGCAGTTTTAAATGGAGGGAATTCAAGCTTTCATATCTTGTCTTATTAAAAAGTGTGCTTTAATATAACAGCAAATGCCTAAAATACAAATGAAAAAGCACTGAAAGTATCATAAAATGCAAATAATATAAGCACTGAATGTATCATAAACTCCAGATTAAAAAACCTACTTGAAAGTATCATAAAATGCAAATGAAAAAAGCACTGAATGTATCATAAAATGCAATTGAAAAGGTAAGAATGTATCATAAAATGCAAAATGAAAAAAGCATTGAATGTATCATAAATGCAAAAGCAATAAAGCACTGAATGCATAATGAAATGCAAATGAAAAAGCACTGAATGTATCATAAATGCAAATGAACAAAACACTGAATTCATAAAATGCAAATGAAAAAGCACTGAATGTATCATAAAAATGCAAATCACAAAGCTCTGAATGTATCATAAAATGCAAATCACAAAGCACTTAATGTATCATAAAAGCAATGAATGTATCATAAAATGATAATGAAAAAACACCAAATGTATCATGAAATGCAGATGAACAAAGCACTGAATGTATCATAAAAATATAACTGCAACAAGTGTAAAAAAATGATACAGAATATCTGCCAGTAAATTTATATCTTGGTTTATTTCATTCATATAAGTAATGTCCAGATCCTGCCATTGCTGATAACTTCATCAAATCACTGATGGCAGCAGTTTATAAAATGTTTGACGGAATAAAAACGATGTTGCAGCTTGTACAGGGGTGAAAATTTTCTACCATGTGTAGTGCATCTGATCACTGATCATCAGGTGAAAAGCTTTTTTACTACAGAAATTTTAGTGGCAGCTTGAAAGTACAGTACATACTCACTTAGGAGTCCAACTGCAAATTGCACAGGCCCAGATCTGCTGTCACATAATGCACTGGCAAATCTGGGTCTGTGCAGTTTGTTAGGAGTAATCAGTAGAACAAACAACACAGACCCTGATCTGCCAGCATTTTAAGTAACAGCAGATCAGGATCTTTGTTGTTTGTAGTTTGACATGACTTATAAGAAATAGAGTAGTGACCTACTATTGAACATTAGAACAATGCCATTTGAAGAAACAATGACCTTGAAATCTGACAAAGTGACAAGATATTACAAAACTAATCATACATTATTTATTAAAAAAAGTTTCATCATTGTGCAGAATATGTTTTAAAAACCTGACTTTTGTGCAATTCTGACCTGAAATTAGGGGAATAATTTTCTTTAAATAATGCCAACTTTCATCTGCATTCAAATGCAAGACTTCAAAAGCTAGAGTGTAGCAATTTGGTGCAGTGGAACTCCTCTAAATGATTACAGTACCTACAAAATCTCATGACTGTGCAATCGACAGTACAAAAGATATGGATCTTAACAAGAAAGTTTCAAACAATTAGTTTAACATGAAAGAGTATTGTGATCTATGTTTATAACTTTATCTGGGTTTCCTCTGAATGAATGAACCCACATCATGTCATGAATGTTTTTCCAAGCAGTGTTTTTTTTTTTTTTTTAGCAAAGAAACAACAATAAAAATTTAATGAGATTGTGGAAACATATCATTTTTCATTTTACCTTATTTTTAAACTTTCATTATGCTATTATGCTGTCATATTTTTGGGCATAAATCTTCCAAGGGCAAGTCCAGTTTATATAATCTGTCCAGTCCTACAGTCTTTGAAACACAAAATAACAGTTACTGTGATCTAGTTTTGGGAAGTACATTTAATGAATACACACTCTTCCATAGCCAGCATGAAGACTACAGTATTCAAGAAATGTTTGTGACTGTTCATGCAAAATATTCACGAATAAAGCAAAACTAATGCAAAATATTGGGTATTAGCAGTAGTATTAAATATACTACAACAATAAGATCAATACTATCGTAAAAGTGGTACTTAATGGAAGATGGAAGACCAAGAAAATTACATCCAAGCAGCTTGTGTTGGGAAAGTCAATAATTAAGTTCAAATATAAAGTCCAAAGAAACTATAACATCATTATAAACAGAAATTGAAAAATTTAACTTGGGCCTGAACAGTAGCTTAATGTGTATTCAGTAGATAAAAAAATACATTGTTACATAGCATGTTCTGATAATAGTACATCAAGTCTCATCATACAAAATATTTTACAGCACAATTACAAACAGGTAAGGAGGGAGATTCAGTTCAACAGAACAGGTAAGGACAGTCACTACATACTGAAAGCATAATAGGTAAATGACAGTCACTTCATATTGAAAGCATAAAAAAAGAGCTTGATTTGTCATATAAATAAAGAATAATGATCAAAAAACTGATTTTTTAACTCTTTTATTGTACTGATACAAAACCTGCTGAAGTCCATACTACATGCAAAAGATAACTTGATAGCTAATTTAATGTTAGAAATTATAAGACAATGTTGTGACAGGTTTCAATGTATAAAAATAATTATTTATCACTTCCTTCAGAGGAAGAACATTCTCAAACTGCTCTTACTCAAACCAGCAAAATGAAAGATGACTGATGATTTAATTTTTGCTGGATAAAAACTGTGCTACCCATGGCAAATGCAATGCTTTTTAATCTGCAACAGTTAAATTCCAAAGCTGTCAAAGGTTGAATAGCAATTACAAAGTCACAGAGGCACGAAATCTAGGCTGACCTACTTAGGGCAATTTGGTATTTTATCAGAAAGATGTATCCATGAACTGCCCAACCAATAGCACAAAGAAACTAAGATAAATGAAAAATGTAACCCAAGTCCCAGAAGACTGAATTTTATGTGACACAGATATATTTTTGGTAAATTGGTGTTATACACATCAAGACGTATCTATGTGATTTGCAAATCCACTTGCCAGACTCCTGAGACAAGCTCTGATTTGGCTTGAAAAGTTCTTGTTTACAAGAGACTTGTCAAGTCCGATTGAGATTGAGATCAATTGATTGATCGATCGAGAGGCATCATGTTCTGTTCATAATGCTTTATTTGTTGCAAGTTTTATACTCTGTGATCTTGTGATCTTGCCATAGTACACATATCAGCACCTTTATTTATCGTGTGTGATTTCCATCTTGAAGTCATTGTCAAGGTCAGTCTTGCATTTTCTCATGCATACATGATGATGTGAATATATTAACATTTAAAGCAAATTTTGACAAATGAGAATAAAATATTTATATTGTAACTTATCAGTTATATTTTGATCATATTATCTGTGTGTATCCAGGATTTGCCGACTTCCAGGTCCTAACCTGGCCTTAAGCAATTGTGAGCTTACTGACTCTAAACAATCAGCTTATCAAAGATTGTTTTGATGCATGTTGCCAATAACAAAGTGAGCTGGTGATAACTGTTAATAATATAACTTTTAAGATTTCTTTGACAGGTGTGTTTGGAAATAAAAATCATTCATCTCCAATGATTAACCACTAGGATTTTGTTCCAAGCATGACTGATGTACCAAAAATGTAGCAGACACAAGCAGTGTTTATTCTCTACTGTTTATGTGATAATTACACAAATTAAATGGATAAATGTAAGTGTGCTCAATCTCAAAATTTGGCGTGTCAAATATTTTGATGCATGTCCTTGACTTCATGGTGACTTGATGATAACTCAAGTAAATGGATAAAATAAGTGTTCACAAAAATCTACAGCTGTGAGCATAAATAAATCATTACAGTCTAGCTTTCAATTTTATTGATGTAGTTCATGAAATGAGTCTGCTATCTTGTCTACTCAAAAAAAGGAATTTCCTTAAAATATCCCATGTTATTTTATCTTATTTTGTTTGTTCTCATGGTAGGATATTATGTCTTGGACAAGCTCAATTTTCCAGTCAGCTTGCCCTTGGCATGCTGACTATTATAAAATGTCAAATTCCCTGTTTATCTACATACCCCAAAACATGACTCTATGGCCATCTGTTCTAAAAAAACAGACTGTACTACTGAAGCAAAGTAATAAAAAGACTTTTAGAATCAACATCCAGGTTAATCCCAATCTAAATATACTATAACTCTGAAACCAGAGTGTAATCAATGATTACATAGCTTATATTTACAAAGCTTTTCGTTGTCATTATTATGGGGTATAATGCCATTTTTCAGCACAAGACAGGCTATACATGGTGGCCAGTATAACTGTTGGAGGAAGAACCTGGTAAAACTGGGGGAAGAATTATAATGCATGGGAAGCTACTGACAAGCTTTCTCATGTACCCACATTGGCTGAGCCCAAAACTCGAACCCATGCAGACAAAGGTGAGATGGCTGTGATCCATAACAGTGTGCGCTAAGTTAGACCACTTGGCCATTTGGGTCCCCCCCAAAGTTTTTAGTGGTCATTAGCAGCCACAGTAAGCACTGAAACCATGCAAACAATAAATTCAGACTAACATAATACTGACAATGAAATGATGAGCCTTTTCCATTTTGCAACTTTTTATCTTTACATTTAAACTTAAGATTTTTTAAAATTGAAAAATTAACTTTGAGTTGGTCCTATGTAGCCAGTATTGCACAGACATACCATATAAAACCAATACTTATACACACATCCACACAATACTGTAACAGAACATAATAGACTAAAACAACTAAAAAGAACATTCTTTTCTGTGATATCCTAGTACAATGACTGTCATGAATTAGGAAAAATCTGAGATTAATGTTGTTTATGTGTTTAAAAAAAATTTATTGTTCTTAAAATTTGCTTCATAAACTACTATCACTGTCCTTCCTTAGAAGCCAAATTTTAATGACTGAATGTCACAGGCTTTGAGTAACCTCCACATCTGGATTTCAGATTTAGTAAATTTGGGCACTGTCATCTCTTAAGATGAAAAAAGGGGGAACTAATCTAATCAAGTTAGCACTTTTCAATAGGGCATAAAAAAAGTAACAAAAATGAAAGCAGAACAAGAGTTTTATAATGTGTCCCTTTTTTTAACTGGTGTTAAAATATGAAAATGAAAATCCACATTTTCTTTGTTAGCTCATGTTTTAAAGTTTTTAAAATATTTTTTTACACTTTTAAGTAAAACAATTAAATTCAGTCTGCATTTCCTCCATACAGTCATTCACTCTTATGTCTATCCTTAAGTTTGAAATGGCACTGAATGTCTGAACTTTGCTGTCACATGAAACAACAACTTAAATAAAGAAGCTCCAACAACATATCCAGTACAGCCTTGTTCTTTGAAAGGAACTGTGTATGGTGCACTTGCATTACTATGATCAGCGTCTACATCCATTATCCAGATTCATCAGAGCGTAGATTAAAATCTGCTGGCTCATAATATGGTGATAGTCCAATAATACAAGACCTTGACCCTGATACATATATGTATTGTGGTGTATCAGATGACATCTTCAAACTGCCATAAAATCAGTGCCAAGAAGCACTGTTTTGGGATTCAGTTACAGTACACATATCATCAACTTTATTTCATACGTATCAGTACTGCATTCTATAAATACATAACTGCCCATAGGTACCTTCATCCATCGATCCATTATTTCACACGATATACCTGATGGACTGTCGTTTCCTAGTAGTCAATGTCAAGTTTAGTCTCACATTTTCTTATGCAGACATGATAATATGAATGTGCTATTTAATGCAAATTTTGACCAACAGGAAATAAATATTTATATTTTAACTTGTGAGTTATAGTTTAATTATAATAGCTATATATATATGGGATTCATCAAGTTTCATATCCCAAACTAGCCTCAGATGGTTTGTGAGCTCCAAATGTGCCAAGAATGACAAATCTGAACAATAAGTGTGTCAAAGGTACTTATAATGCATGCTGCCAATTTCAAGGTGACTAGGTGATAATGATTAATAATCTAACCCATGAGGTTTCTTTGACAGGTGTGTTTGGAAATAAAAATCACTCATCTCTAAGGGTCAGCCACCTGAAAATCTTTCACCCACAAGCAGTGTTTATCATTTACTGTTTATGTGATTATTATGACACTGATACATACAGTTTGGAAAAAAATAAATGGATAAAAATAAGTGTTCTCAAATCATTCTCAAATGTAAGTTAGCTAAGGATTGTTTAGAAGCATGTTGCCCATTTCAAGGTGAAATTTAGATGACATGAAAGCAGAAGCAGTCATGTGAGTGAACACAACACTTCCCAAAAGAAAAAAAAAAACAACAAAAAAAAATATGAGTGAATTAACTGACTCTGGAATATTTCAGTGAGGGACTAGGCTTTACCTTAATTTCTTACTGGATCTGATACTAAAATCTGCATGATAACTTGAATTTTAAGTGGAAATCTGGATAAAGAAAAATGTAATGATGTTTTATAATATGATTAAATGTTAAGTTAAAATTATCAAGTTAATAACACAGTTCTGTTTTTGGCTGTTTAAATTTTCAGTTTAAAGTCTGTTACCTAAATATTACCCTTTCTTAAAATCAAGCCATTTCCAAAAACCTTATCTATATCTCTTTTTATACATATATATGTCTGTCTTTGCACTTCTAACTATCTCTCTCTTCTAAGCCTTTCTTCCCTCTATATATCTTTTCAAATGTACTGTTTACATCTTTTCTGATAACTTTAATTATTACCATATTGTTTTAAGGTGTACATACAAATAAGATGAAAGCTCTATATTAAATGAAATTTCTTTAAAACATCATATACATTATTTTTCTATATTTCTTTTACTTTAATTGTGATATTTTGTTGTCATATTTTGGTTAAAGCTCAAATCCCAAAAGAGCAAGTTCAATTTTCCAGGCAGCTGCCCTGTGCAAACTCGGACTTTTATAAAATTTCTAAAAGCCCTGATGGGTGTAGTACTAAAAGCCCTGATGGGCGTAGTACTAAAAGCCCTGATGGGTGAAGTACTAATAAAAAATACACACCATCATGTAGGTGATCATACTAGTATGAAAACAAAATCTAAAATCAATTTAACCATAGTCAGTGATGTGTGAAATAAGGGTCCCAGTTACCTACTTTTGTGACAAAGGTGTAGTACTGGTCAAGATGCATCCCTCGCTGAGTTTTATGATTGCAGGTATAACAGTATCTATTCATGGTGCAAAAAAAATCTGAGCTAAATATGGAAACTTACACAAGAATATACAGCTATTGTACATGTACTAAGTTAACCCCAACAGACCCTCCCCAGGGGGAAGGTGCTAGGAGACCTATTTCAAATTTCTGCCTGGGACAGTGAAAGAAAGAAAGAATAAATGGTTGAGATGAAGAGAGGCTGTCAATATATGCAAAATGTGCAGACCCATATCTGCCGTTATATAATGCACCGGCAGATCTGGGTCTGGGCAGTTTATTAGGAGTAATCAGTAAAACAAACAACACAGACTATAATCTGCAGTTGCATTATGCTATGGCAGATCAGGATCATTGTTGTTTGCAGTTTGACTAGACTTATAAGCAACTATATCTAACTCATAAACCAGGAAGGCAAATGAGAAAGAAAAGTGCATAATGAAGTTTTATTAAAAAATCTGAAGAGCTTGGAATAAAATGGTACTGAAATAAAAGGAAAAAATGATTGTTACGTTCAATCAAGGCTCTGTACGGACATACAGATCTACTTATACAGAAATGCCAATGTGATCGCCACATCAAGCTTCCACCAAGATTGGCTAAACAACACTAATCTTGTAAAAATAATTTCTTGAATGCTTTAAAATTGTTTTTACTATGATTAAATTTAAAAACAGATTGCAAGATCAACTTTGGAACAAGAACAGTGGTTTAGAAAACACCTGATATACCCTCATGAAGAACTATTAATATATCAAAGGAACTAATCTCATGGGCCCACAACCACAGCCTTGACCTGTGGAGCCTGAATGCTACTGGGAGTAAGTGAGTATATAATAATAAAAAAAAAATGCTGTATACTGGAATATTCCAAATACAGCGTAAATTTGATTATGGACTAAATGGCCCCACCCAAAAACACAGCCCATAAGCAGTAATGGTACAATGTAACATGTGACGATGTTCTATTCTAAATATGCATTTAACTGTGTGAGACTTTGCTGAAATAAACTGACAAAAATAAATAATCCAACTGTCTCCAATATCTTGACCTGATCTGCACCAACCAGGCAGCAATAGTGGTTTATGGAGAAAGGAAATATTGGATAATACAAGATCCTAAATATGTACCTATGGTTTATTAAAATATCAGAAAAAAACACAAACAAACCTCCAATTAAAAGTGCCCTACCATATATACTTGCATATAAGTTGAATCCAACTGCAAACTGCACAGACCCAGATCTGCTGTCACATAATGTGCCAGCAGATCTGGGTCTGTGCAGTTTGTTTGCAGTAATCAGTAGAACAAACAACATAGACCCTAATCTGCAGGCACATTATACTATGGCATATCAAAATCTTTGTTGTTTGCAGTTTGACTCAGCTTATAAGCAAGTATATATACTTCTTGATCTCATGGCTCCATCCTGGGACATGACCCAAAGGCCAGCTGGGATATAAGGAGAAACAGAATTTTGGGATCATATAGTTCCAAATTTTATCCTACATACTGACACAGTGGCTCAACCCAATGACATGACCCTGGGGTTGGAGTGGCATGGGGGAGGAAGGTATTGTGTGATATTACATTTTCGATATGAAGTGAACTGTTTAAAGGATTTCTTAAAATACATGTACATGTGATCAAAATACTTTAACCAGAGAGTGTTGAACATGCCCTTCTTGATGCAATGGTCCCGCCCAAGGACAGTTGTTGTTGTTATAGGGTTTAACGCCATTTTTCAGCACAGGATAGGCTATACATGGCGGCCAGCATTAATGGTGGAGGAAGAACCCTGGAAAACCCCAGGAAGAACCACCGACCCACGAGAAGCTACTGGCAGGCTTTCTCACGTACCCACGTTAGCCGAGCCTGGACTCAAACTCACGCAGACAGAGGTGAGATGGCAGTGATCCGTAACGATCAGCGCTTTAGACCACTCGGCCACTCGGCCCCCCCTCCAAGGACAGAACCTAGGGACAGGAGTAATCAAAATACTTTGACCAAAGAGTGTTGTACATGTCCTTCTTGATGCCATCCCCCCTCCCCTCCCAGACAGGAGTGGTAAAATCAAATGAAGTATGCGCCTGTCGATGTTATACTCCAAACATGAACTATCTTGCATCGGATTATTTTAACCGAAATGTGCTTCCAATGTAACAGCGAATTTTGCAGATGTCATTGTAACATATAGCAATGTTATACTGAGGCATGCAAATAGGCACCAGGTTAAATATGTGGCATGTTTAAAGATGCTAGTATCTGAGTGAATATGGGAGGGACTTAATTATGAATGAGGTTCAGTTTGATAACTATTTCAGGTAAAACTGAACAGGGAAATGATTGGGTTTTGTTATCGAAATGCCAAGGGTTGAAATGTTGCAGAAACAATGTTTGCACTTGTTGAAACATTTGTCAGAAGTTGAAACTTTGCAGAGATCTGTATTTTTAAGCTAAGTGAATATGTAAAATTAATAATGGTGATTAGATAAACCAGAGTTCTCATTGGGCAAGTTAACAGTTTGGGGTGCATTTCCCAGGCAAAGTCTTGTGTTTAAAAAATCAATTACGCTGCAAAATGAAGTAATCTAGTTTTTGCATGAAGCAAAAGATCTTGACTCTGGGAAGAATGCAAAACCCTTATAAAGAATGTCCAAGGAATGTGTAGTTCAGAGTCTATGAGGGACACATAACCAGGGGTGTAACGAGATGATTATGCTAAAGGGGAAAAAAAGAGCGAACCCCAAAGCAAAAAGGTACTGCATCTTTATTTCACACATAATTTTTCTTTGATATGATTCTTAAGATAAGGGTTTGAATTATCTTAAATAATATATGAATCATGAATGGTAACAACTGATCATTATTAGGTTTGTAGGATGTTTCCTGCCAAGGAATTGTTAGTTAGAAATAGATAGTGTAGATAACCAAGAAGTGAATTTTATTTACTCTGTTTGTTTAACTAAGATGTGAATTCTTTTAACCTATGAATTAGTTGCATTAACATGTGAGCTGCAATGTGGGCTATACGGTATTTACGGATCAGCAATATGTGTGCATGGTCCAGTATTTAGTTTAAGATAGTGATTAATAGTTCACATTGCAGGGGCTAAATTTCCATTAAGCGAGAGTAGACTATGCTATTGATCAATTAATAATTGTAACTAGTTCTACTGGAAAAATATATTAATTTTTACTTTACTATGTTAATTGTCAATGGAAAGAGAGAAAATTGAGTGTATGATTAGGGTACTGTTGTATTGAATGCAAGGTTATGATCTGCAACCAATTAGCAGTACAGGTCTGTTGTCAAATATGATACTGGCTATTCTCAGAGCAAAAAAAAAACAATCAAAGGATTAGGACACATTTATTTTATTTAATCAGAAAGATCGCTTCCATGACTGAACGTTCGAGTGAACAACCAGTATAACAGACTGGACAACCAAGAGAGGCCACTAAAGGCAGTGACACATGTGTAGGCCAGAGGGAACAAGAGTGTTTTTGTGCAAGTCAACACCAGCTGACCAGCTATGTTGACTCTCAGGAGTGACCAGCAACCAGTTATCATTATCAGGTTATGAAGACACACTGGAAAATTTAAAGTTCGAAACACTCACTCGATTTTGTGATGAGATTTGCCATATCTATGAAAAGTGAATTGCAAATTGAATTTCAAAATTTCGAGTTAATTTATTTTCTGGTAGAGGTGCATCCTATAATTAGTCTTGTACAATTTTATTTTGCTTATCTATTAAACTGTTATAGTCTTTATACTGGGGGCTTGTGTTGTTCTATTCAATATATCTTCATTTATTCCATCCATTAATTTAAAATTTAATATATGCTTGATCTGGGCTACAAGACTGAAGTTGATCATCCCTTAACATCAATAAATCACCATCAAAAGAAAGAAAGACCCACAGCACCACCATTATTGTGGACCATAATGCCGCACTCAAGTGCTCATCTAGGGACAGGAGTAGTACTATGGTGAGTGTAACAATGTGGTTTTATTATATTCCAGTTCTGAAGTGTTTAGGATAAGGAGCTCAAGAAAAAATAGTATCGAAAAAAACTTCAGGGACTGTGGTGCACTATGAGAAGGTGAACATGCGATATTTATATTAAAAATTCGAAGTGAACTGTGTCAAAGGGATCATTGAAAAACATGTGGTGAAACATTGTTTAAAAACCAAACTGTTCCAATCATAATTTTAGACCCAATGGCCATCCAGGGGCTATCTGTGGTACTGAGAAAAGGCAGCATGCGATATTATATTCCAAATATAAAGTGAAGGCACAGTTAGGCAATGGGTAACTGAGCTACAAGTGTTGAAAAAAACCTTGATGAAAATGTATCCCATTATACTTCTTGACCACTTGGCCATGCCCAGTGGCAGAACCCAGAGACGGTGGTGATATGAAGAGAAGTGGAGTATGTAATATCTAAAATATGAAGCAAACTGGATAAGGGATTGAAGAGCTCAAAGTGCTGGAAATAACTTTAAACAAAGCTGTCCACTTACTCTGCCACACCCCCTCATATGGGCAACATACATGCTGTATCCTGTGTCTTGGGGGCCATATACAAAGTCAAAACCACAAACCCACAAACTGAAAACCAAGTGTTCTTAACATGATGACCTGCCCCCCCTCCCTTGGAGGTAATCCCTACAGACCCAGCCACGAACACACAAATTGAAAACCCATTGCTGTATACCCTGTCTTGGAGGCCATCACCAAAGACCCAGCCACAAACCCGCAAACTGAGAACCAAGTGCTGTATACCCCCCATCTTGGAGGCCATGACCACAGACCCAGCGACAAACCCACAAATTGAAAACGAATTGCTGTATGCTTCCGTCTTGGAGGCCACTGCCACAGACCCAGCCAAAAATGCACAAGTTAAAAACAAAGTGCTGTATGCCATCTTGGAGGCCATAGGCATGGACTCAACCACATATCCACAAAATGGACAACAGGCATGTAAATGCTGCATGCCCTTATTTTGATGGTATAAAGAGGTGACGACCAATAAAATTAATTGTGCTTATTCCAATTTGTGACAATTTAACTTACCATGAGAATACCATGTTACATAAATTATTGTTAATTCTCATCAGAGCTGCCTGTTACATGACTATACATTTCAGTCATGAAGGTCTTTGACATGTGCCCTAATGATGCGTAATTTAAGTCCAGATGACTGTTATTAGAATGTTGTAATAACAGGTACAAGGCAGTTCTAGGTTATTTGTGATACCTCGAGTGTTAAGCTTCACCTGTCAATCATGCTGTCAGAGAGTTACCCAGGCCAATCAGCTAATCAGATCCCCACAATCAGCAACTGTCCTCAGTGGCAGCTAAATTCAAACTGAACCTAGATGAGTTCTTTCCCCTTTTATGAGAGCTATTTCAGCCTTTATATCTTTGTTTTTAGACTCCTTAAAAGCAATCCCTACATTTTGATGCATGAAACAAGACTGTGATAGAGTTACATAGTATTTTTGAGGTTCATATTCATGAATAAAATTACATCATAAATTTTCTTTCAAGATGACTGCTTTCTTTATAACAGTAAGTTTTGCATGATAATACACAGGAACTCACCCTGTCTATCCTAATTAAAAAGTCAGTGCAAAGACTTTTGCCAATGTGGAAAATATAAACAAATTAGTTAATCATGAGTTGTCTTTCATATAATACATGTAATGTGAAAGTCTTCTACTAATCTTTGGTCATGGGAAATATGTATTTACCATGGAAAATTTAAAGTCATTTAATTTCATTAGAACTGATGTACAAAGCTAAGAAAAAAAGGAACAAAATACAAATTTCATTCTGATTCAAAGCAAGAAATATGCATATCGCTACTGAAAAGTCTGCAGCAAAGATTGACAATACCATCATTTCAATTTACATCCTAAAAGAACATATCAAGGACAATATCGATGTGTGAAATAACAAGAAATCAGAATCTGAAACATCTCGAGATTTGACAAGACATGAATATATGACCTGTGACATATGAAAGTGGAAAAAGATCAAGAAAAATGATAAAAACAAAAATTTGCAAATTCTTACCAAATTCCTCAAGAATAAATATTCCTCCTTTCTGCGTGAAACATTTCCTGATACGACCTAGCTCTATAAATGACTGAAAATAAAATCAAAAGCAAAAATAACTATGCAGTAAAGTGATGTACCACTTGTGACAAAATTGGAAGCACCAGTGATGTGTGGAAGCACAAAGGAACCCCAATATTCAATCCTGAAACTTGTTTATTTTATTGTGTATAATACCAACCAAATGCAAGTGCTAGGAAATCAGGGTCGATGGTGACGATTATAATTTCAAATGAACAGTATAAACTCTAATCTGACTGTGCATTATGGGATAGCTAGAGTGGTTCTATGCTGTTTGTAGTCTGATATACTTGTGTGTTGATAAATACATAAATATTCACATTACATACTGTACATTATTTGCAATTATTTCTGCATCATGACAGAAATTTGTTCCAAAGCTTAAGTGAAAATCTTTAGCACTGTATATTATATCACAATTTACTGTTCAGTGGATCAAAATACTATTTACAGTATCGCAGACCAAATTCTGATTGGCAAAAAAAATGTTACAGTTTCTACCAGGAAGAAAAAATAATTTGAAAATTGAACTTTTATTTCAAATGGAATTTGGTACATACTTGCAAGATTAATGGATAATATTTTCTTTGAAGTTAAGATTCTCATATGCCTCAAAATATTTTGACTGAAATGAACATAAAGAAGGGGATTGTTAATAATATATTACTTGTGTCCGACTATTCAAACATGACCTAGGTATACCTTCATAATTTTCTTACTGTGTGTGATTTGTTCATAACTATAATTTTTTTTCTTTTGATCAAGTTAAAAATATTGATGAAGTTTATTAATCATAAGATATGCATTTTTGTGAAATGACAGATGACTATAGGAGCAGTGAGAAAAAAAAATAAAACCTTGTTCCTTTGAGGACATAGACTTGTCCCTGCTGAGAACATCAAACTATGGCACAAAACAAAACCATGCCTCTAGTTTGAAATTAAAGTTCTGGAGTAATTAACTGTGAAGGGTAATTACACTACTAATAAAACAAGTTGTAGCCAGAATTGATTGAAGTAATTTTCAAATGAAACAGGTTTAGCTATATATATATATATATATATATATATATATATATATATATATATATATATATATATATATATCTCTGTTCCACACTCAGGGTTAATATTCAAATTGGGACTTCCAATATGGCACATGTGGTATGCAAACTTCAAGATCTATTAAGTTACAAATAATAATAAAAAGTGTCTAAGAAAAATTGCTAGCTAAAGCAACCAAAAGACCAAAAGGGAAGGAATGAAGCAACAAAAGACAGACAAACCTGACAAATAAAATATAAAAACAGGACAGATTAGTAGGTCACACACAAGACAATCAATTCCATCACAGTACCATACCTCAAAATCCTGAACCAGAGGGGAGAGCATAGAAGGGAAGAAAGAAAAGATAAAAATTAAAATGCCATCACTGTAACAGCTGTACAACATGGCAACATTCCAGCACCAGGGGATATTTGAATACATGTACTTATATAATTCCTGTATTCTTGGAACTTGTGGGCACACATATCTTAAGATCAAACTCTGATTTTCTAAATGTTGAGAATAAAGTTATGGAAATTTGGTCCTAACTTTTTCTTTGCTTGTTAAATTTGTATCCATCCATGTATCAATCTAAGTTTGATGATTCTGACCTTGAGTCAGAGCTTGGTGCTCAAAGTTTCAAGACTACAGGGCTTTTCTCTATACATAGTAAACAATCAATATTTTCAACCATTATTTTAAGACGCAAAAAGTTTTTAATTTTGTTTTATATATCTTGATAAAGCTTGCCTGAAGTATGGTTAATCTAAAGACTGCAACCATATTTATCCATGTGTAATGGAAACGTCTCTGCCGTCACATACAGTGGCCACTCATTATAGGATTCCTTGGTATAACACTGTTCCTATATATAACACCAGTATATTCATGGATAACTATGCCTAATTAACAAACCAAGTAGAAAGTAGATCAAGATATGCCAGTGCATTATCAGGGTTTACACAGTTGTCTTGAAATCAGAAGTACAGCGATTCCTCATTTTAAGTTACCCCCCCCCCGTATAACATTGTTCTTCATGCAAGACTGGTGCATTCATCAATACATATGCTTAACAAACTGCCAACTATGAATGAAGAACCAAGATTTTAATGAAGAAGACCAAGATTTTAATGAAGACCAAGATTTTAATGAAGACCATGATTGTAATGAAGTAGACCAAGATTTTAATGAAGTAGACCAAGATTTCAATGAAGACCAAGATTTTAAAGAAACCAAGATTTTAATGAAGAAGACCAAGATTTTAATGAAGTAGACCAAGATTTTAATGAAGACCAAGATTTTAAAGAAACCAAGATTTTAATGAAGACCATGATTGTAATTAAGTAGACCAAGATGTTAATGATATTCAGAAAGAATTTACAGTAATTCATGATAAGACTATTTCTTTTTAACTGCGGAGTGTTGGAACAATCTCTGATATTTGAGAAAAAGATTTTCAAATCAGCCACTGTGGTGGCCATAATGGACATAAGATGGGCACCATTTTCATTTATGGCAAGGTAGACATCAAAGACTTTTGGTGAAAAGCCTATGCTGATAGGACTTTTTGTTCAGGAGTAGCAATAACAATGTTATAAAGATGGTTGCTGTGTTGATCAAACTAGATCTCAGATTGGCACCATCAATTAGGGTTAACTAGACATCATAAGAAGTCTTTTAGTGAAAAGTCCATGCTGATATGACCATTCAGTTGCAGTAACAATAACAAGAGTTTCAAGATGTCTGCTGTGGTGGCCATATTGGATGTCTAGATGGTACCATTTTCAATTAGGACCATTTAGACACTGTAAGAAGACTTCTGGTAAAATCCAATGCCAATATGAATGTCCATTCATGAGTAGTAACAATAACAAAATTTTAAAAATGTTTCCTGTGGTGACCCTATTGGATGTCAAATCAGCACCATTTTCACTAAAAAACCTTGTCAGCATAACGATCTATTCATGGCCACCACAGCAGCCCTGATAAACTATAAAAATGACAACTTTTCATTCTGGACTAATTCATGTCATAAGATCCTCTTTTGGCCATCAAGACTTGCACCCACTTATTCATCATGGCAAACACCCACATGACCATCAAGGCTTATAGCCTAATGGCCATCAAGGCTTAGCACCTACACATTTGGAAGGAGAGCGGATTGACTGAGGTCAGACTAATAAGACCTGACTGTGTCATACTCCTTGCATTGGGTTACTGCTCCTTAAAGCATGGATAAAGCCACAAGCACCACAAGGTTAAATCTGCAATGGTATTTTCTTACTTTTAAGATTGCTTTCAAAAGAATTTGCCAAATGTAAAGGATAAGATCAAAAATTTAATTCTTAAGGTAGCAGATACAGCACTGACTTCGCAAATTTATCAGTCTTTATGGAAAAAATTAATCACTAACATAACAGAAATGACATTTCAAAATGAGGCTGACCATGGGGTTAAATAGTTTGTACTGGTGGTGGCATTGTTTATGATGTAATCTTTTGGCAGTTTGTTGACTGTGTATCACAGCAAGTTGTGTCTTATCTATGAATAACAGTAACTGTACAATTCTTCCTGCTTTGAAGGTTATTCACCCTGACCTCAATAGCTGATTTTCTTGGCTCATTAAATATGGATCTCTCATATTCCCTGGTAACTGAGCTATGTAATAATTGCACTGACCAACCACTGATGAAAACAGTAAATAAAGCAACTGACAAAACAATTCAAGCAAAATTTGATTTAGGACAGTCAGTAGATGATAGAAGACAAGCGCAAAATCAGATAATGGACAGAATCTTTGATGCAGTCTCTTTTGAGTCTTTAATAATGTAAACTTTTAAAGAAAACTTGCAAACTACATGCATGTGTTTCATGGCTAAATATATAAACAATGCTGTTTGATGAATAATGATGTGACCATATATACAAAATAATTCTTTCCAAAAGATTTAAATTTTTCTTTTATTATGGTTGAAAATGTTTAGAAAGTTTACAAAACGAATAGAGTTTAAGCGGTGATATGTAGAGTTAAAATTTATATCACTTTAAAGTGACTTATTAACATTACAATGTCAGTAAGCAGTATAAATTATACAGTATGTTCAGTCTCTGTAACTGTACAACTACTTCAATGTATGCATGATTACAATACATTAAAAAAAACCCCAACAAATTCTGTCGAGTAAAAGTACTGTATATATTCACCTACAAGTCAAGTCCCACTGCAAACTGCAAAGACCCAGATCTGCCAGTGCATTAAGCACTGGCAGATCTGGGTCTCTGCAGTTTGTTAGTGGTAATCAGTAGAACCAACAACTCAGATCCTGATCTACTGGTGCATTATGCAACATCAGAGCAGGGTCAATGTTGTATGTAGTTGGACCTGACTTGTGAGTACATAAGGAATAAAACAACACTTATAAAGTATTGTAAATTAAACCTACTTTTTTTCATAATGCAAGTTTAAAATTTAAAATGAGACAACATTATGAAATAGCCTGCTGTACTAAAACAATATATACCTGTCAAACCTACTACAACAAAAAATGCTATAGGTCTAATTAGATAGAAAGATATAACATACTCTAATCAGGTACTCAACACTCTAGGTCTATACACAGCCTTTAACATGGGCATTAACTAGGCCTATATACAAACTTTTAATATGGGCATTAACTAGGTCAATATACTGACTATAATATGGGCATTAACTAGGTCTATACACAGACTTTAATATGGGCATTAAATAGGTCTATATACAAACTTTCAATATGGGCATTAACTAAGTCAATATACTGACTATAATATGGGCATTAACTAGGTCTATATACAGACTTCAATATGGGCATTAACTAGGTCTATATACAAACTTTTAATATGGGCATTAACTAGGTCTATATACAAACTTTTAATATGGGCATTAACTAGGTCACTGTACAGACTATATTTTGAGCATTAACTAGGTCTATATAAAGACTTCAATATGGGCATTAACTAGGTTTATATTGACTTTAATATGGGTATTAGCTAGGTCTATATACCAATTTTCAATATGGGCATTAACTAGGTCAATGTACAGACTATAATATGGGCATTAACTATATCTATACACACAGACTTTAATATGGGCATTAACTAGGTCTGTATACAGACTTTTTTTTAATATGGGCATTAACTAAATCTATACATACACTTTTAATATAGGCATTAATTAGGTCAATGTACAGATTATAATTTGGGCATTAACTAGGTCTATATGCAGATTTTAATATGGGCATTAACTAGGCCCATATACCCAACTAGTTAAATAAAATATAACATACTTTAATCAGGTACTCAACACTCTAGGTCTATATACAGACTTTAACATGGGCATTAACTAGGTCTATATACAAACTTTCAATGTGGGCATTAACTATATACAGACTTTAATATTGGCATTAACTAGGTCTATATGCAGACTTTAATATGGGCATTAATTAGGTCTATATACAGAATTTAATATGGGCATAAACTAGGTCTATATGCAGACTTTAATATGGGCATAAATTACTTCTATATACAAAATTTAATATGGGTCTTAACTAGGTCTATATATAAACTTATAATATGGGCATTCACAAGGTCAATGTACAATGTTGTTTAACTTTTAGTAACTGTTGCCATACTGGACGGTGGATCAGCATCAATTGTAAAATTAGAAAACTTTCTAAGTCAGGATGCTTTCATGTCCAGTTCTCTGTTCAGTCATATGAAGTTTCTTCTTGGATAGTAGATTGACATCAGCTGTATAAACCCAAAAGATCTTCTTGCCACCATCATTCTGTTAAAGATGCTCCAATTTTGTTCAGTGGTTTTGAAGATGTTGCTCAAAAGCCATTCTACATTTATAACTGTTGCCATACTTGATGGCAGATAAACATCAGATGTAAAAAATATGGAAGCCCTCTATGTCATGATGCTTTCTGTTAAATCGGGTCTGTATTCTGCTGAGAGGTTTTGGAGAAGTTTGTTTAAAGTTTGTTTATATTTTTTTTTATTTTTAGTAACTGTGTCCATATGCAACAGTCGCTAGGCCATCATTGTACAAATCTGAAGGGTTTTCATGCCTGGATGCTTTCTTTCAAGTTTCATCAAATTCTATTCTGCATTTTTGGAGAAGTCAGTTATAAGCTCTTCTATTTTAAGTAATGGTGGACATATTTGATGGCATCAATTTGTACAAACTTGAAATCTGAAAGATCTTCGTGCCACAATTCTTTCTGTCAAACATGATCAATTCTATTATGCAGTTTAAGAGAAATTTTTTAAATTTTGGTCTATTTTCAGTAATAGTGGCCATATTTTCTTGCAGATCGCGATCATTTGTGAAAATCTGTAAGCGGTTTATGAAATGAGACTTTGTGCCAAATTCTGCTTAAAGGTTTCTGAAAAGTTTTCTTAAAGGTGTTTCAGTTGTTACTAACAGTCTGTTAGGCATCTTTTGTATAAATTTTGTTGGTTTTCAATAAAAGGTCTTTCTCATTTTAATAATGATAACCATATTGGATGGGAAAGTAGCGTCTTTTTGTACAAGTTTGAATGGTCTTCATGCTAGGACTCTTTTATGTTGAATATGATCAAATTATATTTTGGAGAATTTATTTAAAAGTTACATTTCTGTTTTTAGTAATGGTTGCCATATTTGATGGTGGATCAGCCATCTATTCCTGGATGCTTTCTGTCAAATTTAGTCAAATTATGTTGAGTGGTTTTTTGCCAGTCATTTAAAGCTTTTTCTATTTTTAGTAACAGTTGCCATATTTGATGGTAGATAGACATTGTTTGTACAAACCCGAATATCTCACATGCCATAGTGTTTTCTGTCATCTCACATGCCAGTGTTTTCTGTCAAGTCTGGTCAAATTACATTCAGTGGTGTTTGAGAAAAACCCATGCAATTTTTTTTTCTCTAACTTTAATTAACATTGTCTTTTCTAATTTTTGTAATGGTGGCCATATTGGAAGGCAGATTGGGATAATTTATACAAACTGAAAACCATAATGCCAGGAAGCTTTCTTTCAAATTTGGTGAATTTTTTTTAAGGAAGTCATTTAAATGTTTTCTGTTGTTAGAAATGGTAGCCGTATCTGCTGGGGGATCAACATTGTTTGTACACATCTGAAAGTTCTTCATGCCTGGAATCTTCCTGTCAAATTTGGTAAATTGCTGGGAAGTTACTGAGACAGCATTTAAAGGTTTTACTCTTGTTATCTGTACATTTCTGATAGCCATTTATGCCAGGATGCTCTCAGCAAAGCTTGAAACTGTTCCCATGGGTTTTCAGAAGAGTCTGAAAATAGCAACTGTTGATGGATGCACCATGAATAAGGCATGACAGATGCAGGGCCATCCATAAGGCATGACAGATGCAGGGTCATCCATAAGCTTATTTACTTTACAGCCAGCTGAACTAAAATCTAGACATAATACTTTAGTAATAGGCATGGTAATCTAGGTTGAGAAACATTTTAGCACTGGGTAACTATGAAAGCTGAATGGTTGCTATGTAGGACTTCAAAAACTCAACATCTGCAGAACATGAAAATATGAATACATGTACATGTATTCCGAACCAATCTTTATTCAAACTGGTCAAATTAAATGAATGTGTCTAATTATAGATTTTCCATCTGTGTGTTATGGAAACAGTTGCTAGGGAAGCCCACAAAACACTGTAAGCAAATGTCATCAGGAAAATTGCAAAACATAACGAATCAGTACAGTACTGTTAGTAATGTCAAAAACAGTCATTTTGGGTTGAATGCCATTTCTCAGCGCAAGATAGGCTATACATGGCAACCAGTATAACTGGTGGATGAAGAGACACAGTAACTACCAACCCATGGGAAGATTTTGGCAAGCTTTCTCTTATCAGCTGGGAGCCCAGTGATTTACCTTGCTACTTTTACTTTATACCTAGCTATTTTAAAAAAACACCCTTGTATCCTTGTTGGGGTCCCCCCACCACACAATTCAATTTCCAACTTGAAATCTACTGGAAGGCAATGGCCAAGACTGAGACTCTCAAACACATGTGGAATAAGGTGAGATGGCAGTGGTCAGTAAACCTGAGTGCTTTAGAGCATTTGGCCACCTGTGGCCTCTTGATGTCAAAAATAGGTTTTCAAGCTGGTTGGTGCTAACTAAATGATAAATAAGGTCATAAAAAAACCCCCAAACTAAACAAAAGTCTTACCCTGAGTGATCAAATGGGCCCAATGACTGTTTTCAATCTATATGCAATGTTAATTTAACAGCTGCTTCAAAGGCTTCCACACACACAACACTGACATTTTACCTGGAACATTCCTTTGAACGTTGGATCAAAATTTATTTAAGTGATTTTTTTAAAAATACTTTTTAAAGAATATGTCAAAAATGTTTTCCACCTGGTCAATATGGAAGCCAGACAGTTACTAGGGAAACTGCCTAAAACAATATTTTGGTCAAAATACATTGACATTTTTGGGGTGGGTGGGCGAGGTGGAATAAAATCATGTCACTAAATTGGGTCACAAAGTGAGGAACACTAGATTACAGTTTAAAAATGAAGAATGACATTGGAAACACCCATTACTAAAAATAAATGTTTTCATAATATCTGAAAAAGATATTTTTGTTGTACAAGAATGAAATAATTTGAATTCCTTGCTCAGATTAAATTACATTCCATGTTCCTATTTATATATCAGTACACGTAGAATTAGTTTATGAGGTATACAATTTCTGCCCCCTGTTTACTCGTGCTAGTGAAACTAAAAGTATCATTATTTAATGCTTCTTTGCAAACATGCATCCAGAAAAAATTCTGACTGACATACATTCTTTTGTTTATGACAAAAAGTTGAACTGTGGAAGATGGAAAAGCTTACCCGCAACGAAGGTCACCCCAAAAGCATAAAAAAAAATGTACATTTGCTAATGCCAATTCTTCTGTCACCATGTACAACTGACACAATGGTTACAACATAGGCTCTTGTACACTTAGTGCATGTCAGGTAAAATCCAAGTCGCTACTAGTGAAGCCTGGGTTTGATGCTTGTACAATGCAGTCAATACGAATGGTGTAACGTGTAAAAAAGTGCAAATCATGCCTTCAATGGATACAGAACTGGTCAATTACTTAGGGAATATAATCTGGCATCTTTCAAATACTTTGTGTGCTTATCAATCCTAAATGAAGGTATCACTTGTGTGATGTCCATTTTTGGGCATGGTCTCTATAAATTGTGAATTATTTTTTTGAAACCTGGTTCAAAAACGGACAGAAATAATATTGGCATTTTGGGGTTTAAAATACTGGCATTTCAAATGGAAAATTTGAACTGCTGTTTAGCAAAGTTTCCAAGGTTAATGTCTCTCTGCAGTGAGTATGGGGGGGAAGATAAGATAACTTTGCTTGACTGTAGTATTTGATACTTTAGATTTATAGTGTACCTGAATGGCGTATTTAGCATACAACAGATCAGCATCATTTGTTAAAATGTGAAAAGGTCTTTATGGCTGGATGTTTTCTGTCAAATTCGATTAAGTTTTATTAAGTAGTTTTTGAGAAAAAGCCATTTAAAGTTTTTGTAGTGATGGTGACCATGAAGAATGATGGATAGTAACTTTTTAAAAGAGATTAAATGGGCTTCATGCACGGCACTTTCTTTAACATTTTGTTAAATTCTGATTATGGAAATTTTTAAAGGAATTTCTATTTTTAGTATATGTGTGTGTTCATGGGTGCCCGCAGCATGGGTCAAGGCAGGTCACGTGACCCCCCTGAAAATCAGACTGCAAATATATATATCTATATATATAAATTCCGACAAGTTTAATCATGCAAATGAAGCTGAAAATATGTCACAAGATTCTGTTCAAAACGCTTAATAAATATTAGCTTTAGTTTCAGACTGTTTCTTATACTAACTCTCCCGGGCGTTACTGCCCCCCCCTCCGGGAAAATCCTGACTCCCCCTTGCAAAAAATCCTGCGGGCGCCCATGTGTGTTTGTGATTTGGATTTTTAATGTAGCTTTAACAATTTTTCAGTCATATTGCTATGATGTACTGGGGCATCATGCTGCAGACATGTAGCATTGTGTCCCACCCAGTCACATTATCCTGACACCAGGCTGACCAGTCCTAACACTAACCTCTTAATGCTGAGCGCATAGTGAGGTTGCTGTTAGTACCATTTTTATAAGTCTTTGGTATGACCCCCTGGAGTTCGAACCCGCGACATGTCGCATATGAGGTCTACTTTTAGTCATGATAGTCATATTTCATTGCAGATTTTCATTATTTTTTTTATAAAAACCTTGCAGGCATGTCATATTGGGACCAATTCTACACATTATTTTACAAGGTTGTTAAAAGGTTTTTCTGTTGTTTTTTTTATAACATCAGCCTTAACTGATGGCAGATTGGCATCATCTGAACAAATTTCATAAGTTCTCTTGCTACAAGGCTTTTCTATTCCTTTTGGCAACATCAGTCTTAAGTGATGGCAGATTGGCATCATCTGAATGAATTTCATAAGTTCTCTTGCTACAAGACTTTTCATAAAATCTTTTAAATTCTGTTCATCAGATTTTAAGAAATGATTTACAAGTTTTTATATTGTTAGTGATGGTGGCCACATCTGAGGAAGGATCAGGAAAATTTTAATAAAACAAAAAGACCTTAATGCCAGAATGCTTGCTGCCAAATTTGATCAAATTCTGTCTAGGGCATCATGAAGTGGTTAACAATTTTTATTTTAGCAATGGCAGCTATACTTCACGACTGATCATACAGCCATGGTAGCTTGGATGAGCGACAGGCTCATAATCCAAGGGTCTGCTTTAGTGCATCATTGGGAAAGGCAGCTCCCATTTTCACAGCATGATATAGTCAATAATGAATTAAAAGGGCTGTAGAAACCAAGAGCCCCCCCCCATTTAAATGACTTTCATGACAGGATTTTTACAAATCAAATTTGGTCCAATTCTGTTTACGAACTGCTGATAAGTTGTTTAAATTTTTTAAATTATTTTTAGTAACTGTATTTTGTACAAATCTGAAAGGTCTTCATGCCATGGTGGTAATTGTCTGCCATGTTTGGTGAAATTGGTCCATTGGGTTGTAGATGAACTGCTGATTGACGATGCATGATGCACACCAATGGACCGTATCATAAGCTCACTTGGCCATCTCGACAGGTAAGCTAAATGGGCCAGTGCTTCTTAGATGTGATGTGATGTGATTATGACTTTTAAGATAGCTTTAAAAAATTTTCAGTCATATCGCTACAACGTCTGCAGTGTGACAGTTTATAGTGATGTCTAGCACTGGGGCATCATGCCACAGACATGTAGCATAATGTCCCACCCAGTCACATTATCCTGACACCAGGCCGACCAGTTCTAACACTAACCTCTTAATGCTGAGTGCCAAGCGAGGCAGCTATTAGTACGATTTTTGTAAGTCTTTGGTATGACTTGACCGGGGATCGAACCCACGACCTCCCGCATCTGAGGCGGATGCTCTAACCACTAGGCCGCCAGAGCGGTCAGTGCTTCTTAGAATCATTGTGAAAATAATATACTGTATATACTTGCTTATAATCAAGGTAAACTGCAAACAAGAAAGATCCTGACCTGCCATAGCATAATGTGCATGCAGAAAAAGGTCTATGTTTTTTGTTTTACTGATTACTCCTAACAAACTGCACAGACCCAGATCTGCTGGCGCATTATCCGATGGTAGATCTGGATCTGTCCCATTTGCAGTTGAACTCAACTTATAAGCATGTATATACACAGTACTTTAAGTTACAGATCAACAATACATACTGTAGTATCACTAATTTTCATCGGGTACCAATTTTTGTGGATTCTGTTGTTGTCCTAATCCACATATTTATAGACCAAACAAAATATTAGTCACATGCGATAAAGAAGCTTCCCTGACAACATTTTTTTAATGTGCTTCATTCCAAGAGATCAACAGAACTATCTGATAAATCAATGTCATTTCTGTAATCTTGTAATAAAATCTAAGCTTCTACATATTCCTGTTTTAGTCCTCTGAAAAAAAAAATAAATCATAATGCATTTTATATTGTTTTGTTGCATACTATGCTACAGTTATAATTTTCCCTAACTGCCTTAATAATTATGTAAGGATTGAGAAAAATGAGAAAATTCACAAGGTATTCGAATACTAGTATTAAATAAATTAAAGACTGATACTAGAACATTTAATACTTATTTCAATAGCTTCTTCAATCAAGAGAAACTGTTGTAGAAAATTTAAATCCTTATGAAAGCATGTCTCATTTTATCCATGTATGTTTAATCCCACTTAACAATATGACTAAAATACTAGTATTGCCTGAAGCACAATTATCAAAAAAAACCTAGGTATATGCATAAATTACAGCAGAGTAGTGAAGTTCATGCTTGACTGATTTTTGAACAAAACCATTGAATCAACATACAGTATCAATCAAGTCTGTTGGTACACAGAACTGTTGGTCAGGTTAATAATCCTGAAATCGAATTAAACAAGTTCAGTATTCTCAAAGCCAATCTTTGACACATTTTTGCATGAGGTGCAATTTTCTATTCAGCATAAATCTGCTTGATTCATGAAATTTGTAGTAAAGTCTAGTGGATGAAGTTGGTTCATACATCTGGCAGGATTAAACAAAGAAGTTATTCCATTATTTTTTATTTTAGCTGGCAGCTTAACACTTTTATGGGCTCTGAACACATCAAATGTTAACACTGCTTGCTAACTACATCGAACAAGGGGTAGCTGGTCATATATTTGGTTCGTCATGTGCAATGATGACATTATCCAAATCGACAAGGATCAAAGCTGTATTTTACTACTCTTCAGCCACTGTGATAATGTCATGGTTGGCAGACACTAATTGATGGTGCAACTTTATGGACAGTGTTTTAAGGATGAGATCATTCTTTAATTTACTGTACTTTAATAGCCGATTAGCTTTTTGTTTTTTGCTGCATGACAGCTCCCTTTGATGTTGTTGTTGTTGTTGTTGTTGTAGGGCTTAACGCCATTTTTCAGCACACGATAGGCTATACATGGCGGCCAGTATTAATGGTGGAGGAAGAAATCGGGAAAACCCCGGAAAGAACCACCGACCCACGAAAAGCTACTGGCAAGCTTTCTCACATATCCACATTCACCGAATCCAAGACTCGAACCCATGCAGACAGAGGTGAGAAGGCAGTGATCCGTAACGGAGAGAGCTTTAGACCACTCAGCCACTCAGGACCCCCCTTTTGATGTTGAGAGCAAGTGATACATCTGGACAGGTGTTCAATTTGTGCTCAATCAGGTGGTAGTCTTGTTTTAACATTGAAGCGACCAGGTTTTGTTGTCAGCATAGTTTTTTTTTTTTTAATTCTGAGTAATGTTGAGGTCAATCCATGAAATGAAATTCCTACATATATGAAAACTTCTATAGGCAAAATCATGAAATTAAGTACCCACAACAATGTCTTTTCTTAAATTTTTTATCACACAAAAACACAAAAATTGAGACCCATGAAAAAACAAAAGATACCACAGTATGCAACAATTGTGTATTTTGTAAATATTATTGTTAGATCATTTTTCGGTACCTCTCTTAGACCTCATTTCTGGTACCTCCATGAGACCTCATCTCCTTCATGCAAGTACATGACAGTATTTCCATTGTAATTATGGTTTGGCAAGTGATTTTATATGTTAATTATATAATTATAATCAGTACAAAACTTTACATAATTTTAGTTATTAACCTATCTCCAAATAATGAAAAACTGTCTTGAGGTTTGCATTTTATTATAAATCTTGAAAAGGTAACCTTAGTAAAAGACCTTTCCAACATGTCAATCAACAATGAGTACCTACTTCTCTAATTACAACAGGGAATAGAAGGGCTAACAGTATGGTCCTTCTGTCAATAGTTGGCACCATGTTACACATTGTGGCTCAACATGTAGGAAGTCTTCCCAAAACCAGGACTAAAAAGCTAATCCATATAAACAGTAACACTGATAACAACTGTCTCAGAAACTGTTATTTTGATTGGACATTTTCCAAACCTGTCCATATTGACAGTGTTCTTATGTAAATAAACATAGGCAGGTTTAATTAAAAAAAAGACTTCTTATTCAGACACTTCTTATCAGCATGATTAGGAGCCAAGGCTTTGCAACAGAATCTTTTACTTCTTGTCAAAGAATGTATTTTAGTAATTAACTTTTTAATAATTTGTTGATAATAATTTTATAAGCAATAGAATTTCTTCAAATTAACTTACAAGTGCATAAAATAACAGAAATCTTGTCTTGGCACTTGCTGCATAGAAAAATGCATTTTTTCAATGCTGGTTTGTGCTGAATTTGACTAATAATGGTAAATGTTCTTCATCAAAAGCAAAACATTATCCATCTTGAATAATGTATGCATCAAGCTTTTTTTTAACAGAGTACAAAATTTTATATCAATTTTACTCGTTTTGCTTCTGTTGTGTACAATATACTGTGGATTTTTATTGCATCGTCAGATCGACCTAGTTACTTCCTATTATTATGAAGTGTGACCGATGTCCCTGGTAACTAGCAGCCCTACGGCATGTGCCAATAGTCAAATTATGCAGTCTTCCAAGAACCTATTTACCACATCAATGTTGAGGTGATTAAGCATATGTACTAACTTCCCTTATTTATGTTTAGGTATTGAATATCTTGTGTATGTATTTGTGTGTGTGTGTGTGGTGAGAGAGAGAGAGAGATGTTCTTTCCCACCTCTCTAAACAGGAGTCAAATTAAATGTAGCTTTTGTCACACGCAATATTTATAACATCCTTAAAACTTGCACATTTTTTGGTCAGTATATCAAACATACATCTCTCTTTCTCGCATAAACTTTATTGGTTCTCAACACTCATCAAGTATATGTCAATGTAGTCTGATGTAGGCACCCTTACTGATCTTAAAAAGATCAATTGTTGTTCTAAAATTTAATAATAAATAAAACTAGAAGTTTTACCAGTCGGTTCATTCCTGAAAGCTGGGTAATATACACCTTAGTTTGCATTAAAAAAATTCCATGACCACTCCGGTGGCCTAGTGGTTAGAGTGTCCACTTCAGAAGTGGGAAGTCGCGGGTTCGAACCCCAGCCGAGACACACCAAAGACTTATAAAAATGGTACTAACAGCTGCCTTGCTTGGCGCTCAGCATTAAGAGGTCAGTGTTAGGACTGGTCAGCCTGGTGTCAGGATAATGTGACTGGGCGGGACATGATGCTACATGTCTGTCGCATGATTCCCCAGTGCTAGACATCACCGTAAACTGCCACACTGCAGGCATCTTAGTGATATGACTGAAAAATTGTTACAGCTACGTTAAAAACACACACACACACACACACACACACACACACACACACACACACACACACACACACACACACACACACACACACACACACACACACACACACACGGCTAATGAATTGTACAACTGGAAACTGGCACTAAATTGGGTCAAGGAAAGCAGATGTTGGGTTTAATCATAACCAGTGTTAAGGGGAAGTTCAATTTTTTTCAAATTGCAGTGCTTTCATTGTGACTTCACTCTGGTTTACAGTGGATAACACCTCTTGGTTTGCTTCAAGAAAAAATGGCACTGGACTTTAACACTGATTTTGTCACATGTATTTGTCAGGGTATTTATATAATAATCTTCCATGGAATATTTATCAATGAGGAGTGAAAAAAAGTAGAAAATCAAAAGTTAAAGGTGTAATTAAATTTTCAAATATGACTTGTACTTTGGACATAAATATTTAAAGCAAGTTAGTAGGCATGCTCACAAGGTCATGTGCTATAAATTCTTAGATGTTTATATAAAGAGATTAAGAGAAGATTGCACTGACTAATGGCACACGCTGTACGACTCCTAGTTACCAGCTTTCTGGGAAGAACATTGTTGGTCATATAATTTATCACAGCAAGTAACAACCAAATCAACTGGACAATGCAATCAAATCCGCAGTATGTCCAGAGAGGTCGACAAAATAAATAAAAAAAATGTTTGGAGGCTTGATCATAAAGGAAACACTGTCTGTAAGCAATAAAAGTGTAGCATTCCATGAATAAATACATGTACAATGAATAAATACAAAGCATTCATAAAAGCAACAACATACAGACTGCTACACAAGCATTACACACATGCTGGATGCTAAAATAGACCAGGTCCCTACCTTACTATTAGCAAAGAGTAAACCTATGCCTTCCATACAAACTTGAAGTAACCCTCCCTGTCCAGACTTAAGGTCCTGCACTGGGAATTCCCCGCCCAGTTCTGGGCCTGAAAGGAAAGGGTAAAGGTCACAATGTAGGAGGTTGATAATCATAATTTAGTAGCATACATTTTTTTTAGAAGTTTAGCTGTTGGCCAAAGGCTGAAGAATTGTAAATAAAAGATTGCACACTAACAGTGCACAGTTTACAGTTTTTGTTTCTTTTCTTCTTTGTTCTAGAATGAAATCTGGAACACAATCAGAATCTCTAGCAGAAGAGGAAGGTAAAAACTGTTTATGGTTGTATGAAAAATCTCCAATACAAGTAATGTTGTCCTAATGGTATTCAGTTTTTTCAATATTTAACTTTTTAAAGTTCATAATGAGTTGAAGAATTTTGATATATATGTCAATTTCTATATTATCTGATTTTTCCTTTTTCTAAAAAAAGACTGAATAAAAGGAAATCAAACTCTTATTAAATGTATAATTCAGTTTTAAAAAAGATGGTACTAGAAAGGGGAGACACAAGAAAATTGCCCACCACCTCTAATTTACAGCCTGAAAAAAAATCATTGATTAGTGGGGGAAAAAAATCATTAAAAACTATAAATCTTTAATTAATAAAAGTACCTCTAGATAAACCAACTTTATATTTTTCTAAGATAAATAATGGAATATGATCACTTGTGGACTGGACAGGCATGGAGTTTTCCTTGCCTGGATGAATATCTGCTGAAAACATGGATCAATTACCATGTATACCCACTTATAAGTCCAGCTGCAAATGACACAGACCCAGATCTAGCACCACATAATGTGCCACAGATCTGGGTCTGTGCAGTTTGTTTGGAGTAATCAGTAGAACAAAAAAAAAACAGATTCTGATCTGCAAGTGCATTATGCTAAGGCAGATCAGGATCTTTGCTGTTTGCAGTTTGACTTGATTTATAAATGAGTACAGATGGCACCTCTTAAAAATCATGTTTTAATTTTAACATATTATTTGCAAAAGAAAAGTCATTATAAGCCTACATAGGCAGTTGTACCGTAAATGGTACATTACATAAATACATGGGAAATTGTACCATAAATGGTACATTACATGCCTACATGGACACTTGTACTGTAAATGGTACATTACATGCCTACATGGACACTTGTACTGTAAATGGTACATTATATTTCTACATGGGCACTTGTATTGTAAATGGTACATTATATGCCTACATGGGCACTTGTACTGTATATGGTACAAAATATGTCTACATTAGCACTTGTACTGTAAATGGTACATTATATGCCTACATGGGCACTTGTACTGTAAATGGTACATTATATGTCTACATGGGCACTTGTGAACTTGAACTTTAATATCTTTAACCCAACAGCTGTAGATTATATCCTGCTCCAGTTTGAGCATGTGATCCTCACAGTTTTCCTACCAATGTGTACTGCATAAATGAAGTTATTTCATAAAAAAAAAAAAAAATACACAAAACATATCTCTGGTTTGTGCAACAGTAATCTTGATCTTGAACCTTCTGACCATGTACATTTGGGCTATAATGGGCAGGGTTACTCGAATGACATCAGCGGGAAGAAACTTGCCAGGATGGTGTTGTTTTCCAGTGTTGTGTTCAAACTTTGGTACCAATACGCATGAAAACCAAGGCAATGCATGGCACAATGCTGACGAATCCATTAAACATTTTCAGGTATCTGCCGATCCCTGGCATTCTGAGAGGTGGTCCAACATCACTGAGTCAGTACCTGGAATTTTTCATGATGAAAATTTGCAGTTTGCATAGTTAAGAACTTCCTCTATTGTTTTTGAGAGATTTTCCAGCCATCACTGTAGAACCTGGACAAAGGAATCCCATTTATAAAGGTAATGGATTATAAAAAGAAATGTTGAAAAAGAGCCAAGCAGTGTTCAGCTGATACGGCCAATGATTTCTCCATCACTGTTGCAACAAAATGCAATGATTCCCATGGGGGAACAACAGTGCAAAATGAAAGCCCTGTCATGGCATCAGAATCTAGCAGAAAACCCAAGTCTATTGATAGAGAGGATGCAACATTATGGACAACAAGTCTGTCACATGACTGTGAACTTTCCCCTGATTTCTCAATAGGGGCTGTTAAAGAAAATGTGACACTTGCACAACAATGATGGCACCAAGATGAACATCTGCTTGAATGCTATATGCTCTGTGTTTGCTTGGATGCATCAACTCTGAAATCCCATAGGATCCTGAGGTACTTACGGGGGAAATAAAATTTCACAATTAAGCAAGACTTATTAAGTTGCAGTTTGATTGGGATTTTACAAACCTATAGGCACCTGAGGGATCACATGCCCACCCATATGCAAAATTAATCAGCTTCATGCATATTCCACCCATCTTTGAGGCACCAAAGATGATCATGCACTAAAAGACTGATTCATCACATGACCAATTCCATCTCATGTTATCCCTCACTCACTCACAGGTTCATAAAATCCCAATCAAACTGTGACTTGGTAAGCCTTGTTTAATTGTGAAATTCTGCTCAATCTACAGTATATCAATTACGTTTGGTTAAGGTATGTTGTCCAGTACTAAATTAACTGTTATGAATCCAACAGTCTCTGTGACCATGACCTTTCTCTCCTCAATTCAAGCATGCCTCAGAATTTGTTAAATGAAATTAATACAGAATTTAAGTTGTCGACCAAAGACCAATTTTCTTCAATCAATGACTTTCGACCTTTACCCTTTTGACCCCAAAATCAATAGGCATTCTCCTTACCCAAACTCAAAGGCCAAATCTTTTTGTGCATAAATTAAAAACAGACGAATGGCCATGTGAACTATGTCAAATTATAATAACCTCAAAGTTGGAGCAGGAATAAAAAAATTAATTTGTCCAATCTTTCTGCTGAAATAAAAAAAAGTGTGCATGAACAAGTTACATCCCACCTACCCTAAGCAATGAAAGTCCTTTGACATTTTCCTGATAATTCTACAAAGTCCCTGTCATGCAATCAATCTGACCTTTTGACACCTCCAAGTTGTCCCCGAGTGAAGCAAATAGCAATAGCCATTTCACACATACACTGACAAAGGCAATACCCATTTCACACATACACTGACAAAGGCAACACCCATTTCACAAATATATTGACAAAGGCAATACCCATTTCACACATACACTGACAAAGGCAATACCCATTTCACACATACACTGATAAAGGGATGAATAAAGTGGGGCTGACGGATGGACAGACAGACAGACAAATGGACCCAGACTACTGCATGTATATTATCCCTACCAACTTTCATGAGAAAGTTTTCCAACCTAAAAGCTGCAGAAATTTTAAATTTAGCTGTAAAACTGAATTTTATAAGTTTAAGTGTCGAGTAGGAAAACCAGTTCAGTGCAAATTGTGAGTCAAGGAGATATATTCATCCTTTACTCAACTATCAAGGCTTTTTTTTCTTTCTTCCATGAAAACAGTCTAATAAGAGATTATATTTCTTTCTAATTGTCTTTTTTTATTAGAACAAGTTTTAACCACCTGTTAAATAGACCATGTTTTCAGCACACAACAATGTACAGAGCAATTTCACATTAAGAGGATTTAGTGATACAACATAGGGGATCATGCAATGGCCAGTGACAATAAGAGGATCTGGTGACACAACATAGGGGATTATGCAATGGCCAGCAACAGTAAGAGGATCTGGTGACACAACATAGGGGATTATGCAATGGCCAGTGACAATAAGAGGATCTGGTGACACAACATAGGGGATTATGCAATGGCCAGCAACAGTAAGAGGATCTGGTGACACAACATAGGGGATCGTGCCTTGGCCAGCCACAACAATAGGATCTGATGACACAACATTGGGGATCATGCCTTGGCCAATCACAATAAGAGATTAACAGAGCACACAGTCTGAGTCATACACATCGGTAAACATTGAGCATTGAATGCGTATCATAATGTGGAGTTCTGGATAGGTAGTGTATTTGCATATTTGATGAAGACAAATCAACAAAAATCACATAAAGAAATTTAAGCATAGAGTCCAAACTTTTTTGCATATTAATTCTGTTGTAAGCAAAAGCCATGTTGTACAATGGTATGTTCAACCAACATAATCAATGCATTTGGTTCAAGTTCCTGATGTTCCACGTATATTTAAAATGACAGTATCTGTGTGTGAACACCCACTCAAACAAAGCCATATAACTGAGTGTACCCTTAATTATTCTTCTATTCTTGGTCACTAAGGTGTCTGATACAGTCAAAAAAGTATGACTACTATCCTGATAATTAAGACTGCCACATTGCACAAATTTGTGTTCTGAAGTTTTTCACAAAATAAATTTTAAATAATGCAATTAATTCAGAACCTGGAAGTAAAATAAAAAAAAAATTCTTATCTTAAAATCTGATAATGTACCATATACTTGTGTAAAATCTGCAAACAACATAAATCCTGATCTGTCAATACAAAATATGCAATCAGTTCAGGGTCTATGTTTATTCAACTGATTAGTCCAAACAAATTGAATACACCCAGATCTGTCAGAGCATTATGTAATTGCAGACCTGGATTTATAGTTTGTAGTTGGATCCAACTTATAAGCCAGTATTTATGTACAACTAATTATAACAAGCGTGAGTGACAATTAGTATGACCATAAGCTATTTAATATGGTACAACTTGTATGACAAACTTGAGTGTCGATCAGTATGACATATGCTAGTAAGTATGGTACAACTAATTATGACAAAGCTTGAGTGTCAATTAGCATGGTCATAAGCTTGTAAGTATGGTACAACCTATATGACAAGCTTAAGAGTCAGTTGGTATAACCATAAGCAATTAAATATGGTACAACTTATTATGACAAGCTTGAGTGTCAATTAGTATGACCATAAGCTAGTATATATGGTACAACTTACATGACAAGCTTGAGTGTCAATTAGTAGGACCATAAGCTAATATATAGAGTACAACTTATTATGACAAGCTTGAGTGTAAATTAGTATAAATGCAAGATAGTATGGTACAACTTATAAGACAAGCTTGGGTGTCAATTAGTATGACCATAAGCTAGAAAGTATGGCACAACTTATATGACAATCTTGAGTGTCAATTAGTATGATCATAAGCTGGCAAATATGGTACAACTTACAGGGCAAGCTTGGGTGTCAATTAGTATGACCATAAGCTAGAAAGTATGGCACAACTATGACAATCTTGAGTGTCAATTAGTATGATCATAAGCTGGCAAATATGGTACAACTTACAGGAAAAGCTTGGGTGTCAATTAGTATGACCATAAGCTAGAAAGTATGGTACAACTTGTATGACAAGCTTGAGTGTCAATTAATATGACCATAAGCTATTATATATGGTACAACTTACATGACAAGCTTGGGTGTCAATTAGTATGACCATAAGCTAGAAAGTATGGTGCAACTTATATGATCTGCCTGAGTGTCAATTAGTATGATCATAAGCTAGTAATGACTTTATTTAAAGAGGGTAACACAGTTAGCTAAGAACTAATCTACCTTGAGGCCCTCATACAAAGGAATTTATTTATTTTAGCTGCATCTCTGAAGCCACTGGATATACTGGGTTTGGAAGAAGGAAATAGAATGGGCATTACAGTAAATATGGTACAACTTACATGACAAGGTTATTGACAATTAGTATGACCATAAGCTAGTAAATATGGTACAACTTATATGACAAACTTCAGTGTCGATTAGCATGACCATAAACTAGAAAATATGGTATAACATATTTTGACAAGCTTGAGTGTCAGTTAGTATTGCCGTAAGTATGGTACAACTAATTATGACAAGCATCGGAGTCAACTAGTATGACCATAAGCTATTATAGAGTACAGCTTATTATAACAAACTTGAGTGTCAATTAGTACGACTTTAAGCTAGTATGGAACAACTTATATGACAAGCTTGAGTGTTAATCGCTATGACCATAAGCTAGGATATAAGGTATAACTTAGTATGACCAGCTTGAGTGTCTAGTACAGAACAAGACTGAGTGTCAATTAGCATTATCATAATCTAGTATATACAGGACAACTTATTATATGACAAGCTTTAGTGTCAATTAGTATGATCATAAGCTGGTATATACAGTACACCTTGTTATATGACAGGCTTGAGTGTTAAACAGTATGACCATGATCCTGTGCATGAACTATATGAAAATTATCCCAGCATTTTCAAACACCCATAAATAGTGTCAAGATTAAAGCCTTCATTCAGAACAGAATGTACTTACGACTTTGCATTAAAAAAGATGTAAAAAGAATCTATAAATAATATGGACAATAGTCATAATGTATCAAGATTTTGGGTGGAAAAAAAACCTTATAAATATATTTTAGCAAAAGAGAAGAGCTGTGCTTTGTTTTTTGACATAAAGTTAAGTTACAGTTGTATGTATCCATGTCAATATTTTATGAAAATCACATGTAAGAGTTGAATCTTGCTATAACATGCAAGGTTAAAGGTTAAAAAGGCCATAAAGGTTAAATATATTATTTTGGTCTGGCTCTTCACCGTATTTTTTAAGCTGATTTTTAAGTTTTAAGACATGATTAAAAAAAAATTGTAGAGCTACTATTACATTGCTTACCTTAATCATAATGCTAAGTCCTCATTCCAAGCTAAATATTTCCTCCTCCAAATAGTCACTGGAGGCAGAGAACTAAGAACATAATCCCAGTCTGATTCTTATGTCACTGCCATGATATGGAATACTTCGTGCTTGTAAACCAGAGATTACAGGACATCAGAGTTGGGTTGGGAGCAGGAGGCAGATAAGACTTGCACAGTTAAAATGAGTTTCACCCTCCAAAAATACATTGTAATAGCAGAAATGTATTACCTGCAACTGTTGCACTGGTGAATTTACACAAACTAGTACACAATGGACTTTGTCTTATAGTAGGAAATTTCACTACTGCATGCTGGTACATGGCTTTCATACATGCTGTGCTATTGGGTCCAACATATAAATAACTTCACTCTGGTTCACCAAAAAATAAGTAGTAAAAGAATGAAACAACAGCATACTGCCAGAAGGCTGCTCTCATAATGTCATCCAATGAGTGATTCAAGCAGGAGTAGGTCCAACGAATAGCAATAGCCCTAACCTCATTGGTTTTAACTGTACTGAAAAGTTCCCTCTTGAGGTAATCTCTCTTGATAGGAGGACAATATATCTGGAAATCGTGACTTCCAAAATATCAGAAGAACCTTTGAGAAGTAGAAAGAGACAATTCTCACTAGCCCTTTTTCCTTTAGTGGAATGAATCCTTGGCGCCATCATTGGACAAAGGAGCTTATCTTGATAATAGCCAGTATAGATGACAGAAAACAGAAATTTAAAATGGATCTGGAGTACTGAAGGTGGCCGATTCTTAGCCATAAACCCAGGATGGCAAGGAAGAGAAACTGAATCATATTTATCATTGAACTGCAGACGGTCCTTTTTCACTGAAAATGTATAAAGCTCACTCCTCTTTGCTAAAGATAAACAGGAGGAAGACTGTTTAAATGGGTATAGTTCTTAAAGGAAGATTCAATTAGTTTGTAAGAAGGTTTTGGTAATGCCCAAAGAATGTATGAAAGATTCCATCTTGGCATTAGCAAGCGAGATACCGGTCTCTGAAGCCTAAAATACCTGATGAGATCAGAAAGTTTAGAGTCCAATGCAATGGCGGAACCCTTAGCGATTTTTAGTGTTAGAATGGACTTTTCTACAGCCCTTAAACTGCTATCATAGAACATTCTCTCTCCTTGAAAAGAGAAGAGAAGAAAGTATGCAACTGCATTTAAAGGAGTGACAGCTGGGACCAATGTGTTTCCTGCTGTACCAAAATATTCACCATTCTGCATTGTTTTTGGAAATGGATTTCTTCCTAACCTAGTCAATGCACTTAGAAACCTTGCTTGAAAATTGGCCTAGACAGTTTGATTGTTTGACATGAGCCAAGTGTGAAGGTGGATAATTTGTGGGTTGTTATGAAGGATGAGAATACCTGTGCTGGGAAGGCAATCCATTGTCTCCGGTAATCTGTGCTCATTTACCAACAGGTTGAGTAGATTGCTGAACCAAAAATTGTAGTGGCAACATGGGGGCTATCTGGATGAGCTGGGACATAGATCCTGGCCTTGTGGACAACTGGTGGAAAGGGATAAACATATGGACAATCCCATTTCTGACTGAAACTTCCACTACTCAAGCTCTCTGATCTGTTACTGGAGAGACACAAAAAGGGAGCTTGTTGTTCAGTCTCCAAGTCATCAAGTTCGTTAATGATCTCTGACACAGATGAAAAAGTGCCTATGCTACCGACTGGTGCAGAGACCATTCTGTGAGGACAATACAGTCTCCCATGGACATCCTGTTGGTCAGGAGAGCAGTTGTTTTATGTTTGAAATTTATGTCATTTCTCAAGTCCACTACATATTTTCTCATTTGTTCAGTAAGTGTGTCTTTTGTTTACTGGCTTTCTCCAACAAATATCTTGCCCAGGTATTGGCATCCTGCTCGAAGTTTCCTTGTCTATTACATCAACTGTGTTGCTAGTAAACTGTAGTCTCTAATGTAAGCACAATGTCTTTCACAGTGTGTCAGCAATAGCGTAAGCTTAATAAACCAACTTTAGTTATAGATTTAGATTACAACTTATACAAATAACAGACACATAGTAAATTCATGTACTATAAGGCACTATTTAATTTTCAGGGCAGGAAGGGGTGCAATTTTCTTTTGCACTGAGATATTTTATTTTTTTTATTTCAAGAATTTTTTTTCCTTAACATAATGGATATAATATCGTGTTATTTTGTTATACATCAGAGCAAGATCACTTTTCAGGTACTGGCTGATAGAAATTAAACATTTAAAATGTCTGTCCACTGCCCCAGAACATTACATTATCCGTCCCTAATATAATAGTGGCACACCATGATATGTGTTGCAATGTGTTCAGAAATACTGCAATATACAGCAGTATAAATGTTTTTGTGGTACCCAGCTCTACTTTGAAGCCTGATGTATGTTCTACTGTCATCTTGTTTGAGGCAACCAATGGTGCCTTATGTCTCCATCTGGAAGCTTTCTTCATGAAAAAGACCAGGGAATAGAAACCCAGAATTTGGTGGTTTGCACACTCTAGACTTCTTTCCTTAGCAGGGTGCATACCTCTTCCCTTAGATGAATTGGTTTGCACTGATGAAACAAAATGGGGATCTGTGACAGTGGAGATGTCCCAGAAGTGAAGCTGGTATCCTTCCTTCACAGTGGAATGGATCCATACACATCATTCATGATGCCTGACCAGACCTCTGAAAAGAGGGCTAGTTGAGTACTGGGGCAGTGGGAAGAGGAAGATGCTGCAGGAGATGGTGTAATTCCAGAGGGCCAACTACCTACCTCCATAGGGAAGTGGGAAGAGTTTGAAAACATCCTTCCTTGACTTCACTGACCGATTCATCTAGCAAAAGACAGGTGGGAGATTTTAATTTGGGTTACTAGTTTGTCTGTTGAGGCTGATGTTTTTGAAAAACTTCTGGGGAGGTCCCTGTGGTTGGTCAGGGTGTGCGTGGCTCCTGGATGGTTTAAATAGGCCTCAAGTCATGGTGAGGAACTGATATTGCCGGTCCCTCAAATACTGTGATGCAATAGAGAGGATGAGACCTCCCAAAGAGAATATCCATGTCTTAATCAATGTAGCCCTCAAAAGACCTTAGGCATCTCCATGGTGGTATCTGTGCAGAGATGAAGCTCTGCTAAGAGTGCCAATGACATGGAAAGCACATGCTTTGATGATGCTGAAGGCAGTGACTTCTTCAAATGACTGAGAGTAGCAGCAGAAAAGAGATCAGCATGGGAAGTGATCATCACTAGGATTCAAGCCTTAAACTTTAGGCCTTTATTGAAATCCATGCCCAGGTCCCATCCAATATTCCCACTTGGGATGCACTGGAGTCCATGGGGGAACACTCAAGGGGTCAAGCAGGGGAACAAACCCAATAGCTGGAGAACAGCGGGCAGAACATAGAACGCAGTACAGAATAACCCATGTGGACTCTTGGCCCTGGGAAAACATTCACACAAGTTCCTGAAGCAAAGAAGAGTGCTGTGCAGCAAAAGATCTGAACAGGTGTAGGATCCCGAAAGCCTCTCCAGACTGGAGAGAATTTTAGTGTCATCTGCCCCAGAAGGCTTTGGGCATCAAAGGAGGTGGTCATTTACTTTTTATCAAACATCCAAACTTCTTCCTCCTTCAACACCCTTACCCAACAGGTGGGAAGATGCTGGAAACCAGAATGGAAGAGAAAAACCTTGGTCTTCTGGCAAATATATTGAGTCCAACAGAACGGAAAGGGCATCTTTGTCCTGAACCTGCTCTCATGAAATGACAGGACTGTCCTCCTTGGCATCCTACTCCTGAAAGGAGATGATGCATTATGGTTTATGGTTTGTGTCATCTCTAACCCATGTACAACGGGGTAATGGTACTAGCTCTCTTTGCTGGCAAAAAGTGTCCCCAGATCTCAATGGGATTAAATGGGAACACATGGAAGGGAGGATGCCGATCTGATCCCCTTTCTCATAGCCATGACCCAAACCAGACTCCTTATCCACATAGAGAGAGGGTTATTGACCCATCCCATCCCCAGACTACCCATCACAGCTCAGTGTCTATCTGCCCATTAGGTATGGTTCAGTGACCAGTAATTGGCGACTAGCACTTGAAGCCCTTTGACTGGGAGTGACCAGTGTCTGGTGCCCAGTCTGATGACTAAGATCTGACAGAACAAGCAAAGCTCAGACTTGTCAGATTCTTCCATACCAGTTGGAAGGAGTGTCTTGCTTATATCGGTCACTGATACCAAGTCAACCTTGAGAGAGTGTTGCTCCTCCTGGTCTTGAAGGTGCAACCCACTCTCAGGAACTCTTTCTCACAAAGGAAATGCCAAGAATCTATCCTTCACTCGTATTGATAGCATCATACCAAGTGTCATGGATACTTGGATTTCAGGAAATCTCCAAACCATGGAAATCACTGCTTGTTTCTTCCCAACTGGGGGGAGTTGACTTTCATAAACTCAGGAAGTGATCCAGATGCATCCTGGGAATGTAAGAGGTTGTCTTGTGATTTGTCTACAGACAACATATTGGCTAGGCAATGTGTGTATCCCACAGGACCTTCTTGTCTCTACACTTATCCACACCCTACAACATATTAATCTTTGAAAGAGAAAAGATTACCAAAAAACAAGATAACCAGGAACCAAAAATGGGTAGGTAAAATTACCAGAACACTGGTTACTAAGAAGGGGTTTACAATGAACTGAAACCCCTCCTTCTAAGTAAGGCATAAAAAAACCTTCAAAGGGAGCATAAACTCAATTGATAAGATTTGCAGAAAAGATGTTTAATAAAGTGTGTATGTGATTTGGGTTTTTAATGTAGCTTTAACAATTTTTCAGTCATACTGCTACGATGTCTGCAGTGTGGCAGTTGATAGTGATGTCTAGCACCAGGGCATCATGCTGCCGACATACAGAATCATGTCCCACCCAGTCACATTATCCTAACACCAGGCCGACCAGTCCTAACGCTAACCTCTTAAATGCTGAGCACCTAGCGAGGCAGCTGTTAGTAACATTTTTTAAAGTCTTTGGGATGACTCGACAGGGGTTTAATAAAGAGAATTAAGGCAAATTTTGATGAGTGCTCTCTGCACACATGAAACTCACACAAGTTAAAAGAAAAAGAGGAAGGCATTCCGCTATTACTAAGGAATCAGACTGAGATTATGTTGTTTTCAATTCTGTGCCTCCAATTACGATTTGGAAGAGGTAATACTTACGTTGGATTGGGGACCTGGCATCCCTGAAATGGTAAGCAATGCAACAGATGCAGGTTATGTGTTACTGCTATTAAACTACTTGTGGTATTTTTGAGCACAGGAAAAGTGAAGTATCTCCAAGTTCTTTCTTTCATTTAACAGTAATTTTTATAAACAATATTTATATCTGATCCTGAAATACTGTGAGTTCAACAATTTTCTACTAATCTAAATACTCAGTGAAAACTTATCCTTCTTTGGAAACAAACAGGACCCCTTCTCCATTTCATGAATTTAAGTCTCTGACAAGAATGTTGTTTATTGTCTCAAAACCCTCAAAACTGATGCTCTCAAAAAACCCCAAACTAATTCATAGCAGTTGCAAAAACGGAGAGTTGTGACTCTGATTATGTGCTCAACTCTTACTGCTAACCAATCAGAAGAGATAAGTTATATTTACAATGGTCACAGGCTGACTTCTGTGCTGCATTCGAGATGTTACATTTACAATGGTCACAGGCTGACTTTTGTGCTACAGAAGCAGAAGAGGTTATATTTACAATGGTCACAGACTGACTTTTGTGCAAAGATGTTACATTTGCAATGGTCACTGGCTGACTTTTGTGCAACGGAAGAGGTTATATTTACAATGGTCACAGGCTGACTTTTGTGCAAAGATGTTACATTTACAATGGTCACAGGCTGACTTTTGTGCTAGAGATGAGGTTATATTTACAATGGTCACAGGCTGACTTTTGTGCTAGAGATGAGGTTATATTTACAATGGTCACAGGCTGACTTTTGTGCTAGAGATGAGGTTATATTTACAATGGTCACAGGCTGACTTTTGTGCTAGAGATGAGGTTATATTTACAATGGTCACAGGCTGACTTTTGTGCTAGAGATGAGGTTATATTTACAATGGTCACAGGCTGACTTTTGTGCTAGAGATGAGGTTATATCTTTACAATGGTCACAGGCTGACTTTTGTGCTAGAGATGAGGTTATATTTACAATGGTCACAGGCTGACTTTTGTGCTAGAGATGAGGCTATATTTACAATGGTCACAAGCTGACTTTTGTGCTAGAGATGAGGTTATCTTTACAATGGTCACAAGGTGACTTTTGTGCTAGAGATGAGGTTATCTTTACAATGGTCACAAGGTGACTTTTGTGCTAGAGATGAGGTTATCTTTACAATGGTCACAAGGTGACTTTTGTGCTAGAGATGAGGTTATATTTACAATGGTCACAAGGTGACTTTTGTGCTACAGAAGAGGTTATCTTTACAATGGTCACAAGACAATATTTGTGCAACCCAACCACAAAATGATGGTTAGGTCAAATGTATATGAGAAGTTCCAGAATTCATATTCCAATTTTATTGGCTAAGTATATCTGTACACACAGGCTCTACTAACATGGAAACAAATAAGGTAAGTACCATATATATACCCTTATAAGTCGGAACCAACTGCAAACTGCATAGACCCAGATGTACCATCACAAGATGTGCTGGCAGATCTGGGTGTGTGTTGTTTGTTAGGAGTAATCAGTTGAACAAAAAACACAGACCATGCCATCTGCAATGGCAGATCAGGAATCAATCCTGTTTGTGGCTGGACACAACTTATAATAGAGTATACATGGTACATAAGTATACTGCATGTGATTAATATGATCATCGTGTGTACCACTGTCCATCATTCCAAACTAAGGGATATGATTATTTTTTCTCAATTCTCACTCCAATTTTTTTTATCTAAAGATTAAACATCACTGATAAGGATGTAGCCAAAGAAGTAAAGAGCATTTTCTACAAGATGGTATGTCATCAGGTACAGCAGAACAAAGTTTTTGAACAAAATGGTATTTTTGGGGTTAAAAAAATATCACTGTTTATTGACATAAAAAACTGGTCTTTTCATGACTAAAATCTACACACATACATGATGTCATAAGGAAAAGAACATCCACAGTGTCAGTGAGTGCCTATCCCACATGGCATTATCAAATAGGCAAATTCTGTTGAAAATAAGTTTCATGCAGCTACTGAAAGATGAACAATCTCTACATACACCTAAATTAACACAGCAGACTAATCAAATCAACCTCTGACCTCACCTCTCTTATGTGGTTAGGCGGAACTTCATTTGAGTGCCTCCCACAGTGGCTCTTTAACAGTCCCATTTCTTGCATTTGTTATGTAGAAAAATTATTGATCTTTCCAACAATGTATAATTTGTGCCTATGTGTTAAGTGTTCATGGAGTTACAGGCCATTCAAATAATGTGAATCATGTGTAATTCTGTTATGTCCTCAAGCAGGTCAATGATTCAACATATTAAACAGGACAGTTCTTTTTCACTCCATTTGACTGAAGTCACTTGTCTGACATAAAAATAATCCTGCTATACAGATTCTTTCTTTCACATTGACACCATCATGAAAAGTGCCTGTTCTATATTACCTCAACACTGGATGAAATTATTCGAATGTCTTCAAATTGTTTCCCATTTCATAAACACCAAATAAAAATTTTGTTGTTATGGGTTTATCACCATTATTCAGCACATAATAGGCTATACAAAGTGGCCAGTACATCTGGTTGAGGAAGAACCTGGGTAAACCCCATGAAGAACCACTGACCCATGGGAAGCTCCTGGTAAGCTTTCTCACATACTCACATTGGCCGAGTCTTGAACCAACGCAGAAAGAGGTGAGATGTCAGTGATCTGTACAGGTGAGTGCCTCCGACCACTCAGCCTCCCTGCCCCCCTCCTTCCCATAAAAATTACATGCAAAGCAACTTGATGACACCTGAAAGATTTTATTCAGTGGGGATTTATAAGTTTTTATTATGGCGTCAAATCAAAAGTGAGAACCTGTTTATTTCAACTGCATCTGTCATATTCAAGGCAGCCGCTAAAGACTGTCAGAGGCGTTTCCTTAAATGTCAAGAAAGTGATCTCATTCAAATCTTGGAATGGAGAAAAAAAGCAAAAACATCAGATTAAAAAAAAAACTGAAATGTTTATGAAGAAACGTTTGTGAGTGGCAGCCTCTGTTAAAACAGAATTACATATGATTCACAACTTTGCAGGGTCAGGGTCTATTAATTTACAAAGACTTGTTGCCAGGACACAAATTAAACTTTGCTGGACAGAGTAATCATTTTCTACACAAAGATCATCCATCAGATGATCTTGTCACAATTTTGTTAATGCTTCCAAAACTTAAGTATCAACTTTATCATTTCAGATCCTGGTTATATCCCCTGATATTTTATAATCATGATATATATGTGACTGGAAGGAGAGTGTTAGAATGCCTCTGTGGTACCTCCAACAATGTCATTAAAAATTGTCATTACAAAATCAGCAAAGACTGTGAAGAAACGGGATTGGAGGGGAATATAAAAATTGCACAAATATGTATATATGGCCTCAAAAGAATCTTTTTAATTATGAAGTTTTTAATCCAGGGAAAAGGGACCCCCAACATGTAAATAAAAAAATAAATTTTCAATAATGTAAATCAGGGAACACTCTTCCTAATCATGAAAATTTGCAGCAAAATTGTATTTGCCATCAATCAGGAAACCAAATGTTTGAGTAAAAACGCTTCTTCATCAATATTTACAAAATCATATCACCCTAGGAGTACAGACACTGCCTCACTAATCTAACCCTACCAAGTCAACTTTTAGCTATAAAAATGGCTGAAGTTGTATGCAGACATATCATGAAGTTAGACTAGAGTGATCTTTCCTTGAATATAGGGATAGACACTAAATCCTGTCTATACTTCAGTTACTACTGGAGTATAATGCACACTCAACCTGTAGAATGTAACTGCTGGGAAGAAATGAAAGTTATGACCAATTCAGTATTATTTAAGAAAAAACAAAAACTGGTTTCTTCTTCAAATGTGTTACCAGATCATACTACCTTAGGTTAAGAGGCAGTGGAAATTACATCCCACTATGCTACAGAAAGCCAATATCCAGTCTCCAAAGGCACGGGAGGCATCTTCCAACTCAAAAATAAAATACAGACTCGAGAAGGGCAAATAACCCACTGTATCCAGTGTCATACAGCCTGAACTGAGATATTGACCATTCCATTTCTTAAAGGAAAAAATAAGCAAAATCTACATCTTTGCAGGTGCTCAGCTCATTTCAAACACCACTTGAAATCCCTCAATAGGTCCTGTCGATGACCCCAAGGTAAAGGGTCTAATGACAACAAAGGTTTCACCACAAATTAATGATATCCCATGAATGAGAGAATGTTCTTAGGAAAGAAAGCAGGGGTCATCATGAGTGACATTAAGCAATCATGATGGATAGTTCGGATTGACCAACAAGGTATGTACATCTGTGATTCTGTCTGTTGTAGCTACAATGACTATGAAGCAGATTTTATAAGAGATGATCCAATGATGCTCAACACAGTTGTTCAAATGGGGCCTTATTCAATCATGTCTAAAGTCATGGTAGAGTCCAAGGTCTTCGGTTCTGACAGGTCAAAGTTTGCCAGAAGGTTGGAGAGGTCTTTGTTTGGTCCTATATCCGCCAGCCCATGATGCCAACATATATCTGAGATTGTGGAAAGGTAACTTTTTATAGGGATGTGTGCTAACTTCTTTACCTCAAAATGCCACTGTAAAAAAGTTAGGTGCAAGCAGCATGATGCTTGCACCACTGTGAGGTAAATCTCCACTTACCCTGGAACACTTTCAAGTTGCACTGACAAGCGTGTTATTATTATTCCCCAGCATGACAAGCAGGCAGAATGGATGGATGAAACTAGGCTATTTTCCACTTGCTGGAAGACTGACATGTGTACCAGGTGAAGCATCAATCTACTGCAACAATTTGGAGCAACTTTTTAGTGTCAAATGAAGTGTTTCCAGTACATCTGAAGGTACTGACTTTCCCTGGCTTGCTATATCTCTGCCAACAGCTGGAATTTCTGTATGAAACACAAGCTTGTGTGTCTTATAGTAAATCTGGTGAAAACTGGATTGCAATCACTTTTGTGAAAAGGACTGTTGACAATTGAGTCTTGTAATTGCCTCAGTAAACATTGCTGCAAGTCTACCACTCTACCCTAAAGCGCTCACCGTTACGGATCACTGCCATCTCACCTCTGTCTGCTGAGTTCGAGTTTCAGGCACGTGAGAAAGCCTGCCAGTAGCTTCTCGTGGGTCGGTGGTTCTTCTTGGGGTTTTCCAGGGTTCTTCCTCCACCAATTATACTGGCCGCCATGTATAGCCTATCTTGTGCTGAAAAATGGCGTTAAACCCTACAACAACAACAACAACCACCACCATTCTACCGGAGAGGAAACTGCTTTAACGTCAGCTGATCTTTCTTTGCCAAAAGATCAACTAATTCTGGGACTTTGCACACCTCTGTTGATGGAGCAGGAGGGAATGGGCAAAATTCAGGTGATAGCAGGCAACAAACTTCCTTCATCGATACAAAGAAGGCTTATCTATTCTAGTCATTATCAGGTCAACTGAAGACAATGGAGCTTATCAGCATAATTTGTTGTCAAGTGAAAAGTGGGATGATGGAGCTTGTCAATGAATTGTAAAGTGAAGAGTGGGATGATGGAGCTTGTCAGCACAATTTGTTGTCAAGTGAAGTGTGGGATGATGGAGCTTGTCTTCATAATTATTTGTCAAGTGAAGAGTTTGTTAGCATAATTTGTTGCAAAGTGAAGGGTGGGATCATGCGAACACCTCATGCAATAACTGAGAAGCTTGCCAAGACTAAGAATCATACTTGAAGTCATCCAGAACATATCTGTAACTTAAAGATGATTGCCAACTGTAACGTCTATGGTCTGGGTATGGTTCTGGGCATCCTGGCCTGAACTTTCACTGTAGTTGGTACTGTAATAACAAATTGTGATGGGTTGTCCAGTACCTGTTAGATGTTGAATAGGATGAGATGGAAAAAAAAGGTACCAGGCCTACTTGGCTCTGTCATAGGTATGGACCACTTCATAGCTACAGAGCGCTGGGTCTGTAATAGAAACTGGGCACTGTTGCATTAGGTAGAGTAAGTTCTATCCATTGTGGCATTATACTCAGTGGGTTCTTACTTGTGATTCTGCTGTTGGGAAGAGACACATGCTTTAGGGATCATCATAGAAGTCTCTTGGGCCACAGATGTAGACTTGATCAGATTCAGTACTGACCATACGAGATCTATTCTGATGGCAGAGTTTTGTCTTAGCAGAAAAGGGCCATCATTTCCCTCTTTTCTGTGTTGGGTTCATGCTCTGACAAGTCCTGGGATACTAGGTCCCCATAACCAATTTCTAAATACACCAGGTGAGGTCGTATCTGAGCTGGTGCAAACCACTGTCGATTGCATGTGATAGGAAGTGTAAAAAGAATGTCGTACCTATTTGCTATTTAACCTAACTGTACTGCCAAAAACTACTTTTGTTCAGACTGAGGAGGTGAAGGCAGAGCTGCAGTTATATGTTTTGCCCTGGTTCACTCTTCTTTTCTGCCAGAGTGCTATTTGCTTCCATAAGGAAATTACTCACTGAGGTGGCATTAGCAGCTATGCTAAGATATCCTCCACTTTGATGGTGTTTTTGCCTTCCCCTTCAGATGTGTGTCAAGCCCACTGACTTTTCACCCAGCATGTTCTAATTTCACATGTATGGCCCGAATCACATTCCACACATATCAAAAATATCATCTGCCAGCTTAAACTGCTTCCACTCGATCAAATGCATGTCTGTGGGCATGTTTAATGGCGTCATTTTCATTTGGGATCATCAAAACATCATAAAAAGCCTTTTAATTGAAATTTACTGATACAACTATCCACCAAAAAAGGAGCAGTGAAAACTAGAGTTTTCAAAATGTCCACCATTTTCACATAGGACCAATACGTGATCAAAAGAAGTCTTACAGTCAAAACCCCACACCAATACAAATGACTATCTGTTGAGGAGGTGTAGTAATAACAAGATTTTCATGATGGCCTTCATGGTCAACATACTGGATGTCATTATAGCACAATTTCATGTGTGAAGTCTTTTATTGTAAACCCACATATTTATTTCACCATCCATTCAAGACAAGAGGCTAAAAAACTGACAAAGAATCCACGGTGTCCACCTTAATTAAATATCTGTGGGCACGTCTGATGGGCACATTTTCATTTAAGACCATCTCAACCACACAAGATGTCATTTAGTGCTAACCCCATGTCGATATGGCCATCCATTCTGAAGCAGTAGTGACAAGAATTTCAAGATGGATACCATGGCAACCATACTGGATAACACTTTCATTTAGTGCCAACTTGTAAGGCTACAACATTTATTTAAATTTCTGAATGTGTACACAGTATACAATAATTGAAATAATGCCATTTAATCAAATCCATTCAAAGATCAGACTTTCACCAGAACTGCACAATCATTCAGCTTGTTGACAATTATTTATGTGTAAGGCATCGGCAATGTGCATGCCATATTTGGCATAGAAAGTTACTTATCAAATGATCTGTTAATGAAGGTTAATTGAGTAGCTTAATAAAAACTAATTATCAGTATATCAATGTGGTTCAACTGATTCTTATCAAAATGTGGCTCTTTCCTAATGGTGCCACATTTTATTTGAAAATCATCAATACTTTAACAGGAATTAACAGAAAAAAACTTAACAGCCCTTTTAATGAGAGATGTAACAATGTATCATTAAATAAATAGAATCCAGATGAAAGACACTAGTTTTGATTTTTGCAGGTTTTAATGGCACTTTTTACACATTAATGGCTATATCATTCCAAGGCAATGGGAGTTTAATACCTTTCCATGGTCACAAATGAGGCTAAAAGACACCAGAAAGTATGTCTGTTAAAATCACACTAAATACTCTAGAGGTCATGCTACAAAACTTATGACACAAATTTCTAATCAGTTAGTGCTCACCTGGAATCTTTCCACTGTTCCGGGCTGCGGCCTTTTCCATGGCCTCCTTCACACATAAGTACAATTCTCGGCACTGAAAAATGACAGTGTACTATAACCATCTAGCACACATAATGCAAACTAACAACCCTATGACAAGCTTCTTTCAACCACTAATTAAAATGACTGTAAAACTGAAACAAAAATTCCTTCCATATTCTACCTGGAAAATAAGGAACTTTATTCAAGATCTTGTTTTCTTTCTTGCAATATATCCACCCATCCATCCCAGCATTCACCTGTTTGCATATCTTGTGTGTGTGTGTGTGTGTGTGTGTGTGTGTATATATATATATATATATATATATATATATATATATATATATATATATATATATATCTATATATCTATATCTCCACCAAAGGCTTGAAATTTATGAAGTGCATACTGTCCAAAGAATTTGTTTGAAACAAGTGAATATTTCATCGAGATGAAATATATATATTTTTCACTCTGAGCAAATAAATTTTCTCTTTATTTTATGATGAAAAGTATTGGCTAGCAACATTTATAAAAGACTGATGCAGCAGATTTCTTACTGGATCCTGTGCAATAATGTCAACGGTTTACCATTTATGTTTTGTGGAGTTTTGTGTAAATTCAGACTGAAAATATCAGTAGTAACATAATTCTCATTCCCAATTTAAGGTAAAACAGCACATACTAAAGAAGAAAGGAAGAAAACAAAATGTATTTGCACACTGACAGATCTGAACTTGGTTTGCTTACATGTGAGGTGGCCATACTTGCCTCTAGACCATGCAAGCATCTAAAAATAATTTCTTTGTCATAATGTTATCAATGTCTATTGATGGGCAGTGACAAATTTTATTTATCATATTTCACTCCAGTGAATTATCAAAATTATTTATCTCAGAAAATAGTAATTCATGGCCTCATATAAAATAAAAATTAATGATGTATCAATCTTGACGAACCCATGCACAAAATTATTATATTTTTATCATTCACAATTATATTCCACAGAAACGTAAGTGCAAACATTAAAATGCTGTTATTGAAAAGCATGATAATGTACAGCTGTTCATAAGTATAATTACTGCAAAGTGCTTTGAAATGTACCCATGGTGCATTGATCTATGTCACTAATATTCAAAAGATTGTATTTTTGTCTCATCGTATCAGCTCACCTTCTTCGTATAAAACTGGGTTAGTTGAACCCTTTCTCCATGTTTCCTCCATAAGCACAGTACTCGTGTTTTTGGACAGTATGTCATATTTACTAGCTTTTCGTACCACCAACGATCACATATTGCACCGGTCACACTGCGTAAAATTATACAATCATCACATACCTGGATAAGAGAAAAGAAAAAAAGTGATTTTTAGTGTCTATAATAATAATAATAATAATAATAATAATAATTAAAGACAATCATGATGATACTACCGCTATTAAAAATAATAACAGGAATTATAATCAACTGAATTATTATGCAGCTACTAACTTTTTTGTGCAAAATCTGACAAAAGATCTATTAGCGAAGAGTACATCATCAAGGGCCCTGCTAACTATAAATGGCTCAGTAGGCACTCAAACACAGAAACTTAAACTGAATTTGGTTGGTTTTTAACAGCATTTTCAACACAATATTGGCTATATCATGCAGAGAAAGTGAAAGATAAGTGCCATTGCTAAGGACACACCATGGCAGCCACCCCAGGCTGGCCTGGGTGGATATTAAACCCAAAAGCCTTGGATTATGAATGCTAAATTCAGAAAATGGCAAGGGCAAACATCGTGGATGTGCTGTGATGCTTCAAATGAGCTTGAACTTGGTCTTCTTTGTTCATTAAACCTCGCTTTCAATGTCCTTTCTGTTTCCCGGGGGGGCTGTTACAACCTGCCACATATCTGAGACAATCTGTTAACATCACTTACCATTCAATCGAGTGATGTTAATAGTCAGTCAAGATTAAATCAGACTTGATGAAGTCCTTAGCGTGAGGACAAAAGCTCCAGGTTAGCTTTCTCTATATTGTTTGTGTATGTGATTGAAAACTTTCACTGTCAAATGTGAATAATAACACTACACAGTTAAGCTTTCACCAAAAAATAAAGCTGGACACTAAATTTCACTGAAATCCAACAATCCTTGTTAAAGAAATGCCATGGAAAACAAAGTCTGGAGACAGAAATCAGACCACTATAACTCCTATGTATGATGCCATGGATTAAAAGAAATAACTGACTAAAGATCTTTTCAATATAAAGAAGCATGCTTAATTCGGGTGAAATCTAAAAGTTCTTAGTAAACTTCTGTTGCAGAAACCAAAGGAAAATCAAGATGTTATTGAGCTAGGAGCCAATACCATCCTATATGCACAAGTCCACAAACAGAGTAAAATCACTACCTACATTTGTAAAAATAAAAAGGGACTTTGTCATGAAACATTTTAAAACAGACAGACAGAATATAAATAACTTTAAGGAATGGGTTTAGAAAAATATAAATCGATTCAGTGGCAGAGTAAGAGGAAAACTCTGAAAGACTAATACACAGAAAAAACTGAACCCATCTGGCAGCAAAATTGTTTTGGAGAGTAAAACTGATTTTAATTATGTAATAATTACCTATCACTATTATTAAGCTTTACCTAACTGTAATGGAAATACACCTCCATGTTAGATGCATAATAATAACAAGGATTGCATCAGTCTCATTGTCACTCTTTACTACTGATTTATACTGAAATATAATAAAAAGGGTTGTGTCGGCCTCATTGTCACTCTACTATTGATTTATATTGAAATATAATAAAAAGGGTTGTGTCAGCCTCATTGTCACTCTTTACTACTGATTTATATTGAAATATAATAAAAAGGGTTGTGTCAGCCTCATTGTCACTCTTTACTACTGATTTATATTGAAATATAATAAAAAGGGTTGTGTCAGCCTTGTTATCACTCTTTACTAATGATTTGAATTGTAAAACAAATATGTCAGAGTTGGTTCAGAGTATTCCATTAATGAACTATAAACACAAGAATTTTGATGTTTAAAAGTGGTAGAAATGTTGAAACATTACTGAAACATTTTTGGGCACCTGGAATCCCTACTAAAAACCAACTATAAGGAAATTTCACGTTGTGAGTGAGAATAATCACAACAGTATCAGGAGAACCATCAACTGTTTTGTATACTATGAATGGACAGTTTCTGATCTGTAATAATTCTTATTTATTCCTACCACAATGTCCCACACAATATTTAAGGGTAGAGAAGGTAGGTGTTAATCATGCAGAAATGCATGATTTAAAATTATCAATGTTATCTTATCAAACAATAATTCTTTTGATAAATATGGACAGAGGATAATTTCACTAAAAAGAATTATGAATCTCAAGCCCTAGTATTTAGCAAAACCAATCACTCATAGATATTTTTTTTCTTCACAGTGTTTCTTCACCAAATTGACTCAACTGTTGTCCGAAAAAGAATGAGGATCTACTATAGTACATGGGCTGATGACATAGGTCAGATTGGGTTGATGCATGTGTTCTGAGGAATTTCTAGAACACAAAGTTAATGCATCTAGCACAGAGGAGGTATTTCCACTGTAAAAAGATAAAGCTTAATAATAGCGACAGGTAAGGTTTCATTGACATTAAACAGCCTGTTAGTAATATCATATTATACATGCTTCCAGCCCTCTAAAAATGCTTTAAGCAGCAGTGGCCATCAAAATGTCAGTAATTAAAATTAGACTGTACTGTATTCAAATCCACCAAATTCAAATAATAACCAGAGGAATGAGGAGCAATTTGCTCACATAAATATACCCTTGCCTCTACTGTACCCAACCTCTACCACATGATGAAGTTGTGACTATACTAAAATAATAGCCCATCAAAAAGTCTGATGCTCCATAGGCTGAAGAGAATTTCCAAGATCATAAGACAGTTTCTTTGTCTTAACTGCTAAAAAGGTTTTTAAATTGGCCACTGTGTCAAACATACTGGATGTAATCAGCACTATTTTCATTCAGAACCAACAAGAGATTATTAGAAGTCCTTCAGGTTAACCACCCCCTTCCCCCATGTCAATTCAAGCATCCATTCAGGAGTAACAATAAAATTTTTTTAACATGGCCATGGAAATAATGGATTTAAGACTGGCACCATTTTCATTTAAGACCTACTACATATCATGATGATATCACTATGAATTCTGGTGGAGCAGTGACATGATTTTCAAGATGTATTGGCTGTCAGATCTGCTCCATTTTCGTTTAGGACCAACTATGGAACATAATGAGTCTACTGGTGAAAACACCATGTCTAGTCAAGACTTTCCATTTATTATGAGCAGCAATAACAATATTTTCAAGACAGCTACTAATATGATGCCAGATCAGCAGCACTTTTGTTTAGGAGTAGAGATAACAAAATTTGTAAGATGGCTACTGTGGCAGTAATAATGGATGTCCAAGTGGTACCATTGTTATTTAGGACCAACTAGACCTTGGGATGAATGTGTGTGCAAATTTTCATGGCAATCCTAAGTGTATTTCAGGCGAAGTAACGATAACAAACTTGTGCTAACAGATGGAGATATGACAAACAGATGAAGGACAACAACCATCCCATAAACTCTTTTGGACTATGACCAGAAGAGTTAAAAATTGGAAGACAAGTTGTGTTACAAGATTCTAATACTGTATTCAGCTGCAAGGGCAATTACTCTAATAATAATTGAATGAACAAAGCTATTTGTCAACATGTGATTCTTCAGGTCATCACCATAATAGTTACTAATGTTCATTGCAATCTGTCCAAAAATGACCATGATAGTTACCAACTTTCACTGCAATCTGTCCAAAAAAATGACCATAATAGTTACCAACTTTCATTGCAATCTGTCAAAAAATGACCCTAAGTCACCAACTTCCATTGCAATCTATCAAGATTATCCATAATAACTACCAACTTTGATTGTAATATGTCAAAAATGACCATAATAGTTACCAAATTCCATTACAATCTGTCAAACAATGACCACAAAAGTTATCAACTTTCATTGCAATCTGTTAAAAAATGACCATAATAGTTACCAGCTTCCATTACAATCTGTCAAAAAATGCAGAAGTGAGTTGTTAATGCAATGGTGTTATAAGCTACATTAAGCTATAGGGCAAATATGGTATTATCTCTAGCAAATCCTGCAGGAGCAAAGTGATTTCAATTGCCAATATGTGCATTTTCAGGTAATCATAATATTTACCAGGTACCAAATTTAATGGCAATAAAAACGGAGACTAGATGCACTAACAAGATTCTCATACAACGCATTAATCTATCAGACAAAAAGGGCGTTAATAGTGGGAGCAAAGTTATTGTCGATATGTACATCTTTAAAGGTCACCGGCCATACTCCAACATTTCTTTGTTTACATTACATGATTAAAAGTAGTTATACTCGCACAAGAACAACAAAATAATTATCAAGTGTAAAGAAGAAATAATAATTTAATTACATGAAATAGAGGTATACAATGCTGTTACTTCCCCTTAGCTATGATTTCCCACCTATACAGGACGCCAGCCGGAAATGACGTACATTTATCCCCCAAAGACGAAGTACATGCTTCTTGTTGTCAAAAATTAAACACTATAAAGTATGGACAGGGAACATTTAGATGAAACTACTGAAAACTAATTTACTGTTCAGAATTATATCGATATGCATGCACGACGCACTAGATTGTGTCACTTTCAGACTGTTCCATTGTTTCAATTTATTTAGAAAATTCCCGTTAATACAGGTACAAAGGAATCAATGTTGGCTTCCCTACGTCGGCCGACTTTATTACAAAAAAAAAAATTGGCACACTTAAAAGAATCCAAAGGAACCAAATGTGGCTTCATTTTGTTGGCCGACTTCATAAGAAAAAATCGGCACACTGAAAAGATACCAAAGTCAGTTTCCGGGGTTGGTTTGCTTTGTAATAAAATAACCTTTGATAATTTGACTGAAAGACTTAAACTGAGAATGTCATTGTGCAGATGCATATATTTTTTAGCATTAAAAAATATATATAAATATTTTAATTAGAACGACCAAGATATGTCAGTTTGTGTTTTCTCTCTTATATATGTATGTTACGAAGTATGATTATTTACTTTGAAGGAATATCAAGATAGTTTGTTTAAATTTAGTTTTTTTCCTAAAATCTATCTTACACAGTATCTACTTGTTGTTTGAAGAAAATGAACTTGTTCAAAATACTGCTAAGTTGAGCCGAATAGTCTTTGGGCCAAATTAACTAATATCCAGCATCAATGATACAACTTTTCCATCCCTCACCCTATTCGATCCCACAGCTTAAATCCACTCTTTTTCTGGTAAAAAGGGTCTTTTAGAAAAAGAAAGAACCCTTTTTCCCATCATCACTCTTTTGGTTACATCCATATGCAACATGGTGCACCATACTTGCTGTACAAAAGCACGATCATAAGATATATCATATAGACATTTACATGGTGAAATTAAACACTTGAATGGTTAGGTTGAATAGAAGGGATAAATGTACGCCATATCCGTTTTTGGCACACAGAAACTACTGATTGTTTACGGAGATTGCCGAATAATTTTTTCATTTAAAAAAGCTGATTTTTAAGTCTAATTAAACATTTTTATGGTGTGCATACATAACAAATGCGTTTTGTTTATGACTATAATAATATCATACGTTTGTACAATATAGGTGGCCAGTGACCTTTAAGTGATGATCATATCATTTATCAATGTTTATTCAACAAAATCTGCAACTATCCATGGAGAAGTAGAGATAAAAAGATTTTCAAGAAGGTCACTGTGTTGCTATATTGGACATCTGATTGAACGAGTTTCACGCAGGATGAACTCAACATCATAAGAAGTCATTTAGTGAAAACCCCACACTAATATGACTATTCCTTCAGAAGGAGTAGCGACAATAAGATTTTCAGAAAGCTGCAATGGTGGCCACGCTGGATGTCAGATCAGCACTATTTTCGTTTAGGACAAAATAGACAACATACAAAGTCTTTTAGTAAAAATATTATGATCATCCATTCACAAGGAGTAATGATAACAAAAAGATTTTCAAGATGGTTGCCGAGGTGGCCATCCTGGATGTCAGATCTTCACCATTTTCATTTAGGACAAACTAAATATCATAAGAAGTCTTTTAGTGAAAACATCACACTGACATTACCATCCATTCAAAAGGAGTAGCAATAACAAGATTTTCAAGATGATGGATGACAGATGAAAGACAATCCCATAAGCTCTTCTGGTAAATGGCAGTTAGAAGTAGAAATGTTTTCAGAGGTAAAATGTTGTTTCTTTTATAGACTGCAATGAAGAGAATGTGCTATTTAGATTAAACAAGTCAATGAAGGTGATATATTTTTTTGGTTAGAACTTTTTCAAAACTGATGACAGTAGATGCAATCGACAATCAAGTGGCTTTCTGCCAATAGTAAAACAGTGAGAGATTCAATCCTAAAAAAAAATCTCTGTAGACAGTTCAGATTTGGACCAGATTTTTGGAAACTATCAAAATATTAAAAAACTTATAACAAGCACTTAGAGTGCTTCTGACATTATTAAAAATCTGGATGGCATTTAAACTGTTCTTCACTCACACCAAAATTCATGAAATAGTCTAATAGCTCTAATAGCCTATTATCTAGTGGTAGCAAAAGTAAACAAATCTCAACAATAAAAAGTTTGCGGAAAGTGAATTAATAGCAGCCCTATGATATATTTCTATTGTTGGTATATTTTTATATCATGTCTTGTTTCCTGTTAAAAGACATGCCCTTTTACAAGAATTTCACATGCTCTGTGCCCTTTTATGAGAACTGGCACTCTAATTTTTTCAGACCCTAACTGGAGAACTGTTATAGTGCTTGAATATCCATTTTTAGATATGGGACATTGCTTATAATTATTAGCATGTACATGAAGTACTGTACTTATATCAACTGCTTCATTCTACTTAGTTCTTTACAAGCAAACAGTATAGACCCTGCTCTGACAGCACAATACTGAATTACAGCAGATTGGGTCGTTGTTGATTGCTGTCAAATACCATATATACTCACTTATAAATGGGAGTCAAATTGCAAACATCATAGATCCTGATCAACTGTTGCATAATGCACCTGCAGATCAAGGTTTATACTGTTTGTTCTACTGATTACTCCTAACAAAGTGTACAGATCCAGATCTGCTGGCACAATATATGATGGCAGATCTGGGTCTGTTCAGTTTGCAGTTGGACTCATCTTATAAACGAGTATATATGGTACCCATTTTTCATGTGTATGTCCTGAAAGCTTACCTCCATAAAAAGCATGTCTCCTGTATTATCACTCCCTACATGGACTGTAAAAGACTGCTTCTGCATCAGTCGGCTCCCCATGGGCTTCAGGTCTATGTCATTACCATGCTGAAATGAAAAATTCTCATTTTTATTATTATGATTGTTTTTATTATTACAGATCTTGAACTGGGTAAATTTACCAGTGAAAAATAATGCTGAGTAAATGTAGAATAAATGGGAAATGAATGATGAATGAATGCAAATGAAATGATGAATGCTAATGAAATGATAAGTAAATGCTCATGAAATGATGAATGAATGCTAATGAAATTATGAATGAATGCAAATGAAATGATGAATAACAAATAAAATCAGAATGAAACATGATTATTATTTCCTGAATGGATTTTAAAATGTAATCTTTTGAAGCTACTGATGAATTTCAATGGTTGCATGATATTCTAGGATCTGATTCTAGACAATGACAACCATTTTCACTATGAACAACCCATGACATTATTTAGAGTTAACCTAAACATCAGCCATTATGTGATGACATCCTCACTGGTACTGTATCTGTACAGCCTATATTTGAAAAAACAAAAAAACATTATATTGCTGACAAATATTCTACAACTATACAATTACTGCAGCTGCGAATGTACTGACATTTTTTAATGCTATATTCTGCATTTTATGAATTTGCTGTTCTATTCAAACACACTCTTAATGCGACAAGATATGAAAGCAAGTTATCTCCTTTTAAGACTCTAAAAAATAGAAATCCATTTTCAATAAATTTAGTTCTTCTTCATCCATCCCCCCCCCCACAAAATGAAAGGCAATGAACTGAAATGAAAAATTCATAATCAGAATGCATATCTAAATGATAGAAGCCAGATGATAACTGGAATGCAAACAGAGTGGAATGCAAACAGAATCAAATGAAACATGAAAGAAAAGAAATTCAGAAGCAAATGCAAATAAAGCATAAATGAAATGCAGATTTGGTAACATTACCTGTTTCAGATCTGTTTTTATTATTACATTCTTAACAATTCCCTATCTATTCATCACATACACACAAAATACAAGCATGCACATAGAGCCTTCCTTTCCAAGCATCACAACGCAAATTAAGATCCATATATATTTCCTTCATTTTTCAACATTTTAAAAAATGAAATGGATATTACTTATTATAGAACTTGTCTATGATATGATATTAATAATATATTAAGCTTATTTACCAAGGTGGAATAAAATCGAATCAGAATTTGGTCTCCAGAGAGGTAAGTCTTTGCTGTCAGTTATAGGATTATCTCCTGAATATGTACAGATGTTGCTTGTAATCAAATCCATCAAACATCCTGATAATATAAGACTATTTAACAAGTCTGATCAGAATCTATCAGAAATATAATAGCTAGAATGCCAACAACCTCAGTCAATCATGTATCAAACTCGTCCATCTTGATAATATAAGACTATTTACCAAGTTTGATCACAGTCCTATTAAAAAATACAGTCCTTAGAGTGGTATAAAAAAAGGCAAGCTGGATGCTAGATTACCTCATAAATATGCATAGGTGTCATAAAAAATCATTTACCAGTTGGAATGAAACCACATCAGAAATAGTCTCTACAGTGGTAAGATCCATAGACAATCAGATGTAACATCACTTATTTGTGTAGATCTTGCATATAATAAAACATGTCAACTAAATAATGTGCAGATCTTGCCCATAAAACATATCATTTAATTAACATGCATAGATTTTGCCCATAATAAAGTATCACTTAATTAATGTGTAGATCTTGTCCATAATAAAAGCCATCTAATTAACATGTGTAGTGTTATGTATAATCAAATTTGCATTGTTCTTTTTTTATTCAGTATATGCTATGGATAATAGTATTTTTTTACTTGACCTTGTCCAAAATCAAGTCCACCATGTTCCTGACTAAAGACACTGATGATATCTTGTTTCAGTAAATAAATAATACATATCTAAGGACTTCTTGGATTATACTGTTGTGATGCGTCAAAAGACATTGGCACATCATTACACTTCAGGCCACTGTTACATTAATACATTTGAAACTACAGGCACATTGACATCTTCAGTGTTAGATCTTATTTGGAATGTCAGTGAATTTAATTAAAACTTTATTTTTAGGACTGGTGATAACCTTTTTGGATTGATTCGGATTTAATTCATAATACTGTTAGTTCTTTTTAAATTTTCACTTTGTATTCTAGAGAAAGAAATTATTTGTTGAATTTTACCGAACCTGTTGGTTTTCACTCTTTTTTATTACTTTAAGACCACAGAGTCATAATAGTAGACCCTGCCCATAATAAAACATGTCACCTAATTAATGTGTGAAGATCTTGCCCATAAAAAAACATGTCACCTAATTAATGTGTGCAGATCTTGCCCATAATAAAACATGTCACCTAATTAATGTGTAGATCTTGCCCATAATAGAAAATGTCACCTAATTAATGTGCGTAGATCTAGCCCATGATAAAACATGTACATCTAAATAATATGAGCCTTTTAACTAAGTTTCGTAAAAATATGGTCAGAAATAGATGTGTTGCCAAGATTAGCAAATCAGATGCAAAATTACCTGATTAATATCCATGACTCATACTCATAACTGTACTCATCCAAGAGATTGATGATTTAAATCCATTTAGAAAGTCTGATCAAAACTGGATCAGAAATATAGTATTATAATTTCTTTTGAGCTCACATCAATCATCATATGCACTTTGTTAACACGTGTCTATCCTTCACATTATTGAACTCAGTTAAGATCTTGACTATACATGTATAAGCCTATGGATGAAACTTGATAAAATTCAGATAAAAAATGACTTCCAGACTGGTAACAAGCTCTCATCATTTATATTATCGATTGTGTTCATATCAAACTCATTCATGATCCTGAAAATATCAGCCCATATTCCAAAACTGAAATCAGATCTGAAAGTAAGACCTCCTGAGTGGCAACATGGTCTGTCAATCAGAAAAAAGATCTCACTCATTACTGAGCTTTTTTGAGATATTGATGACATAAACATGTATTCCAAGTCTGATCATAACTGGATTAGAAATATGGGATCCAAAGAGGTAACAAGGTCAGTCAATCAGACACAAGATTAATTACCTTTATTATGAGTGGATCTTGCTCATTATTGAAAACATTAAACATCATTATTTCATGTTTGACAAAATCTGGACCTGAAATGACTACATGACTTCCAGAGTGGCAACAAGTTCAGCCAATCCGATGCAAGAAGACCTCATTATTATGCGTGTATCCTGCTCATTATCAAACTTGTCAAAGAGTTTTATAACACAAGTTGTTGATAAAAAAATAAATCAGAAATATGTCCTCCAGAGTGGTAACAAAATCAGCCATTCAGATGCAGGATCACCTCATTAATATGCATGAATCTTGATCATTATTTAACTTGAGATTTTGATGATATAAGTTCATATTCCAAGTTGGATTGAAATTGGATCTGAAATATGAACTCCTGAGAGGTAAGAAGAAATTGTTGACAAAAAGATGATGTACAACGGTTGCAGGGTCATACTGTAGGGTCACTTGGCCTTAAGGCCAGGTGAACTAAACACGAGTCTCTTGATATAAATGATGCTCTATCACCCCAAAAAGAATTTCCTGGAATTTTAATACAAGACCATTTCTTCTTTTTAACTGCAAAGGTTTGAAACCATATCTGATATTCTTGAGTGACATGATTTTCAAATTAGGCACTGTGGCAGCCATACTGGATGTAAGATTGGCAACAATTTCATTTAGGACACACCCGACACCATTAGAAGACTTCTGGTGAATACCCCATATTAAAAGGACCATACATTCAGGATATTTAGTGATCAGATTTTCAAAATGTTCTGTGTAACAGACATATTTGAGGTCACCATAATTAGTCTTCTGGTAAAAATTTCAACTTAATTTGCCAATGAATCTAACCAGCTTGGGCAATGCTAAGTCAAGCAGACTGCTGGATGTGAGGTGATGTCCATGTACAGTGGAAGTTTCTCACTGGCATAGACCTCAGCCAACACTTTTGTGGTTGCTTCTTGGTGATGCAGATGTGAAGGAGGAATGTTGCTGAGTACCGGCAACCATGGTAAAGGAGTAGGATGTAGTGTTCCAGAGATTATGCGCATTGTTGTGTTGAGCTGGACATCAATTAACTTGGTGTAGGATGATTGAGCCCAGACAGGAGTGCAATACTCAGCTGTCGAATAACAGAGGGCCAGTGCTGATGTCTTGAGTGTCTGAGCACTAGTGCCCAAGGCTGAGCCAGTCAGTTTGCAGAATAAGTTGTTTCGAGTGCTGAGTTTTGCTGCAATTTTCTTCAGGTTGTTGTAGAATGTCAGTGATCTGTCTAGAGTCACACTATAGTATGTTGATGTCGGGCCTTTCCATTTAAGAGTAGCAACAAAGATTTTCAAGATGGTTGCCATGATGGCCATATCAGATCAGCACAATTTTCATTTTGTACAGACAGAAATTTTAGAAGTCTTTTGGTGACAGCCATATTGAACATCAGATTGGCACTATTTTTATCCAAGAACATGCAATAACATTCTGTTCAGGAGAAGAATCAATAACAAGATTTTCAAGATGGCTTCCACTGTGGTCATATTGATGTCAGATTGGCATTTCAAATGGGACCAAGTGGACATCATAAGAAGTCTTGAAGTGAAAACCTCATACTGATATGACCATCCATGCAAGTGGAGTGATGATAAAAAGTTTTTTGAACAGAACACCCTGATGGCCATCATGAACGTCTGGGCAGCACCATTTTTATTTAGGATCAAACAATGAAGACATCAGAAGTCTTCTTGTGAAAAAACCCATGCTGATATGACTTTCTGTTTGCGAGTAGTGGTAACAAGATTTTCAATATAGCTGCCATGACGGCCACATTGGATTACAGATCAGCATCATTTTCATTTAGGACCAACAACACATCATAAAAAGTCTTTTAGTGAAATCCATTCAGGAAGAGTAGAAATAACAAGATTTTCAAGATGGCTGCTGTTCTGGCCATAATGGATGTCTGAGCAGAACCAGTTTCATTCAGGACCAATTAGACCATGGGATAAAGTTTTGTGACAATCCTCCAAATAATCTAGGAGGACTAGCATTTACAGTCTTGTGCTAATGGATGGATGGCTAGACATATGAATGATAACAGACAACAGGCCATCCCACAGACTTTTCTGTCTATAAAAATCAGCATAGGTTGCATTTTCTAACAACGGTTGCATCTGAATGGAAAGACTGGAAATTTTTTGTATGCAGGTGACCTTTCTGGGGCTGGCTATCATATAGAATCTCTCATAAGTTGAGTCAAACTGGAAACAACAAAGATCCTGATCTGTTGTAACATAATGTGCCTGCAGATCAGGGTCTATGTTGTTTATTCTATTGATATGTTGGAGCTTATCAGAATACATTTTCACAAATAAATTATTATTTGACTTGTAAAGACCAACCTGATTCAATTTTGGTACATTTTAAAAATATTTAAATGTAAAACATGAGTCCCTCAAAGGGACTAAAGCTCTACTGGCTGAAAAGAATTTCCAGTAAGTAGTAAAAGTAAAACCATTTCTTACTTTTAACTGCCGATGTCTTCAATGATAACAAGATTTTCAAATTAACTGCTGAACAGTGGTGGATATACTGGATGTCAGCTTGGCATCATTTTTATTTAGGACTGAGAAGTCATAATAAATCTTCTGGTTGATACCGATTTTAGCTATGACTTTCCATTTTGAAGGAGCAATGATTGCAAGATATTCTATATCAGGTTGGCACCATTTCTATTTAGTTCAACCATGCATCGTAAGAAGTCTACTGGTGAAAACCCCATGTCATGATAACTTTCCATTCCAAGAAGATTAGCAATAACAAGATTTATAAGATGGCTGCTGTTGTGGTCATATTTGACACCGTATTGGTACAATTTTCATTTGGGACCATCTAGACATCATAAGAAGTTGTTTATTGAAAAACTCACATTGACATGACCATCCTGAGAGTAGGAGTAACAATAAAAGAGTCTCAAGACTGCCATTATGGCAGCTTTAGCGGACACAAGATATTTTCATTTAGGACCAATTAGACATCATAGTAAGTTTTCTGCTGAAAAACCTATGTTAATTTGACTTTCCTTTCAGGAGTAGCAATCTCAAGACTTTCAAGATGGCTGCTGTGGTGGTCATATTGGACATCGTATCAGTGTATATTCTAACATATCTGACTTTACATCAGCATTCTCTGTACAACATATCTGTACATCAGCATTCTCTGTACAACATATCTGTACATCAGCATTCTCTGTACAACATATAAGTACATCAGCATTCTCTGTACAACATATCTGTACATCATCACTGTATAACATCTGATTGTACATCAGCATTGTCTGTACAACATCTGATTGTACATCAGCATTGTCTGTACAACATCTGATTGTACATCAGCATTGTCTATACAATATCTGATTGTACATCAGCATTCTCTTTACAACATTTGATTGTACATCATTGTCTGTACAACATCTGATTGTACATCAGCACTGTCTGTACAACATCTGATTGTACATCAGCATTGTCTGTACATCTGATTGTACATCAGCATTGTCTATACATTTGATTGTACATCAGCATTGTCTATACAACATCTGATTGTACATCTGCATTGTCTGTACAACATCTGATTGTACATCAGCATTGTCTATACATTTGATTGTACATCAGCATTGCCTATACAACATTTGATTGTACATCAGCATTGTCTCTACATTTGATTGTACATCAGCATTGTCTGTACAACATCTGATTGTACATCAGCATTGTCTATACAACATTTGATTGTACATCAGCATTGTCTATACAAAATTTGAATGTACATCAGCATTGTCTATACAATACTGAAAGGCCCTATACCAAGATGCTTTATGTCAAAGTTGGTCCAACTCTGATCAGCATTTTAGTAAATATAAAGCTGTGTAAATGTTTCTCAACATTTAGTAATGGGAGTCATATCTGATGCCAGAATGGCATCTTTTTGTGTATATCTTGAAGTTGTTCAAGCTAGGACCCTTTTTGTCAAATTTGGTCCAATTCTGTAAAGTGGCAATTTAAAAGAAGTAACAGATGTTTCTTTTAAATTTTCAGTTTCTTTTAAATTTTCAGTAACAGCATACATATTTGATGGCAGATTGACATCATCTGTATAAACATAAAAGGTCTATTGTTTGCATCAGTTGAACAAACAAATCAACCCATATTATTCCCTCTGAAGAGTTACAATAGTAACAAAACCAGTCAGGGACAGGGGGTGACTAGGACACCCCAGCAGACGGGATGGTTTGCTTCCGCATCCAATCTGTCATTAGTTGATATTCTATCGGAACGAAGGCGACTTTCTGCGGGAATCCAATCTACAAGATCCCAAAACCAATGAGAGCCCAAATGAATCAATACAAGATGTCATCAGTACTCTTGTCCAGTTCTTCTACACATACAGTTGTCAGGAGAAATGAGACTTTGATCAAAAAGAGAAAACTGGAAGAACCAGTTACAGAACGCCCAGAAGCTAAGCATTTGCTACTACCATCACAATCAATTCAGCTTTATAAAGAAGCAAGAAAATATCTTTCCAATTATGTGAAATTAAAAAAGGTACCTGACTACTTCCAAGAGTGTGGCCTTAAAAGGAAAATTGCTTGAGGACCAGAAATTAATCTACGCCCAAGATTCACTAATTCTCCCGATTTCGTCAGTGCTTGGAACATCATCCTCCGAGAAGCCTCAAAAACAAGAGAACACTGTACCACGCGCAATGTCATCTATTTACTCACTTGCACAAAGTATATGTAGGTGAGACTAAAAGTGAATTCCAAGTGAGAATAAAAGGGCACTTCAGGGATATCCGTAATCATACAGATTCCCCAGTGTTTAAGCATTTTAATTTATCTGACCACAAAATAGCTTGTGTTAAATGTCAGATAACAGACATTTTTTAATCTGATCCAGAGCTCTCCAGCAGCACTATTCTTAGGAATGATAGAGAACTTTATTTGAGATACCAATTACATACTCTACAGCCGGTAGGGATTAACATATTGGTCCAAATGGGAGTACAGGCATTTTTAACTTAAATTATTTTCCCTCCCATGCGAACTAGGTCTATACACCTGGATGCTATCTGTCAAGACTGGTCAAATTCTATTCAGTGGTTTTGGCAAAACAACTTATTAAACGTTTTTCTGTTTTTAGTAACTGTAGTCACTTTTTATTGCAGATTGGCATCATTTGTACATATGCTAAAGGTCTTCATACCAGGATGCTTTTTGGTATGATTGGTCAAATTCTACTTAATGATTTTGAACAAGAAGTCATTTAAAGATTTATCTATATTTAGTTACAGCAGCCATAGTTGATACTGGATCAGAACCATCTTTATAAACTTGAAATGTCTTTAAGCAAGTATATGTATATATATATATATATATATATATATATATATATATATATATATATATATATATATATATATATATATATATATATATATAAAACTAGTCTAAGACATTTTTCATGTCCTAGCCAAACAGGAGACTAATGAAGGAACTACCAGGAAAATGACTGACCTTCTTCCAAATGTTCTGTTATTAACTTCATAAGTTTGATTCATATACAGTCAGTCAGATAAATACACAGAAAGATGCACAAATTATTTCTTACCAGAGATGTCAACTGGTCAAGAACATTATTAATGTCCTCACTGGATGAGAGTCCGATATGGGACTTGCCAAGCAGACGACGAATTTTTTTCTTGATTTCCTGCTTGTTAACCCTCATCATCACCATAAAGCCCACTAAGTTAAACAGCATCACAGACAATAAACGATCCTCATCATGCTCTAAACGCTTCCGATCTGGGTCACCCAGTGAGTTGTATCTGGAGTTAAAAGAAAGCAAAGGTATACAAAAAGGTCTGTGTTACTCTGTAAAACCTGTAGGGTTAAACCTATCTATCATGCCACACAAGGACAGAAATCAGCAATATTTAGGTCTACTCCATACAGTTTACCAAGGATGGAGTAAGCCAAGTTTCTCTGTAACCATAACCAACAAGATGCCCAAGTGGGACTAAGATCACTTACCTGTCCAACACCTATGACCAAACTAAATGTAGTAGGACAGTTGACAAAGAAATTTTATTTCTTAATAATGGCAGTCATATTCGATGGTATTTTAATATCATTTACACAAACCTGAAAGGTCTTATGTCAGGATGCTTTCTGTAAAATTTGGTAGACATTTGTTGACCATGTTTTGAGAAGAGGTTATTTCAAGATCTTTCTATATTTAGTAATGACAACCATATTTGATAACAGATTGGCATCATTCTTAAAATATGAAAGACATCAGTACCATGATGGTTTCTGTCAAATTTGGTCATGTTTAGTTTAGTAGCATTTGAGAAGATGTTTTTGAAGGTTTTGTTTTTGTTGTTTGTTGTTGTTGTTGTTATAGGGTTTAATGCCATTTTTCAGCACAAGATAGGCTATAATTGGTGGCCAGTATTAATGGTGGAGGAAGAACCCGGGAAAACCCCGGAAAGAACCACCGACCCATGAGAAGCTACCAGCAAGCTTTCTTACACACCCACATTGGCTGAGCCCGAGACTCGAACCCACGCAGACAGAGGTGAGATGGCAGTGATTCATAATGGTGAGCGCTTTAGACCGCTCGGCCACTTGAGGCCCCTTTTTGTTTTTAGTAATGGAAGTCACATTTGCTGGCAGATGAGATTTATTGCATAAAACTTTATGACCTATATGCCAGAATGCTTAGATTTATTTGTATAAAACTTTATGGTCTTCATGCCAGAATGCTTTCTGCAAACTTTTATCAAATTCTGTTAATCCAGTTAATAGAAACTGCTTGAAGGTTTTTCTGTATTTTGCAAATAGGGTCATTTTTTTTTAGGGCAGATTTCTACAAGCCTGAAAAGCCTTTACACCTGCATACTTTGTCAAATTTGGTCAAATTCTGTTCATCTGTTTTGAGGAACAGATCATATAAAGATTTGTCTATTTCCACAGTGGTGGCCATATTTGATGGTGGATCAGTATCATTTGTATAAATCTTAAAGACTTTCATACCAGTATGCCTTCTGTCAAGCTGGGTCAAATTTTTGTTTGGTGATTCTTGTGAAGAAGTTATATATAGCAACTGTTGCCAGGCAACACAAGATACAGACTGGGCTATACCATAAACTCACTCAGCCTTATTACCTGGTGAGCTAATCATACATAGAGTCGAAGTGGGCCTAATGCTGGTTTATGGTAAATAAAAACTGAATAACCCTTACCAGAAATGTCGACTGAAAAGAAGCTTACCACCAGAATTTACTTCAGTCTATCACAGAAAATGTATATTTTCATAGTTTTATTTATCTTTATTTGCTAATTATTTCTTAAACTAAAAGTATCAAAATACCACTCATAATGAGCAAGTTTTAACTTAATGAATGTCTAAAATATATACTAATGAGAATATAGAAAGAATAATCACATACATATGACTGTAAAATAGTCAACGTTGAAGAAATCTATCTAGTACATGTCTTAGACATAAAATCACAAATATCTGAAAGGTATCTTATATTAAGTGATCCATTACACAGGTAAATATGGGAATAACTGAACACCTGTCTCCAAGTAAGGGTCATTACACAGGTAAATATGGGAATAGCTGAATATCTATCTCCAAGTAAGGGTCATTACACAGGTAAATGTGGAATAACTGAACACCTGTCTCCAAGTATGGGTCATTACACAGGTAAATATGGGAATAGCTTAATATCCATCTCCAATGTAAGGGTCATTACACAGGTAAATATGGGAATAGCTGAACATCTCCAAGGGTCATTACACATGTAAATATGGGAATAGCTGGATATTTAACTCCAAAGGGTCATTACACAGGTAAATATGGGGAAAAAAATCCTGTCATCAACTGTCCATAAAATAATAGTCTAATGTGAATTTAAAATTCATCAAATTTGTACATGTCGAATAACACAGACACTTAATTCTCAAATACACAAAAAAAAGTTTGCTGCTCAGTGAATTTTTTCTGTATAACACAATTAATTTGGTCGCAACCAGCATATCTGTAACAGTGATAGTTATCTTGCAATCAGGAAATATATAAAACAAAAATCTACAGATACTTTCATGATAAATCTCCGTCTTTATTATTACATATCTCTCCCCCTCCAACACCCTTAACCCAGAGGCCAAACCCGAAACCCATTACATCCATGTGTCCTCATTCAATGACTGTTTAAACTTTGACAAAATATCACAACAATTGCAATTATTGTATATTTCACCGCTGACTCTTTGAAACCAGGACAGTGGCCGAAAAACCACACTCTTCTCATTGATAGTTACAACATGTACCAAGATCAGTGAATTTCCACTCAGCAGTTTATGGGGATATGTGGTTATAGACAGATGGTATCACAATACACAGGTTATGGACAGAGAGAGGGCATCACAATGGAGTATCACAATCTCCCTTGCATAGTGATTCAGGAGTAAATTTGTACCTTTCCATCATTTCTACTGGTCCCTGATCCATCCCAATAATGTCTCTTTCCTGAGCCACAGCATCAAGGAATACATCCTCCCAGAACTGCATATTGTCCCAGATCCGACTACGGTCTTTCCCTGAAATGCCAGATTCCAATGACTCTTCAAATAAAATTTTAATGAATTCAGCATTAACACTAATTTTGAGAGTAAAGACAATGACAGAAGGTAGTACAATGTAATTTTGAGAGGAATGACTTTGATGTGAGGTAGTGTTATTTAATTTTGAGAGCAAAGACTCTGATGCGAGGTAGTTTAATTTAATTTTGATAGCAAAGACTGATGCAAGGTAGTATAATTTAATTTTGAGATCAAAGACTGACTTGAGGCAGTATAATTTAATTTTGAGAGCAAAGACTGATGTGAGGTGGTATAATTTAATTTTGAGATCAAAGACTCAGACTTGAGGTAGTATAATTTAATTTTGAGAGCAAAGACTGATGAGAGGTACATGTAACATAATTAAATTTTTTGACAGCAAAAACTGATACAAGGTAGTATTAAATTTTGAGAGCAAAGACTGATGTGAGGTATTCTATTTTAAGAGCAAAGACTGATGTGAGGTAGTGTTATTTAATTTTAAGAGCAAAGACTGATGCAAGGTAGCATAATTTTCAGAGTAAAGACTATTAAAACCTAGATGATCACAAAAACTATCTCACTGCTCAAATGCAAAAATCACTTAATAGGGGCTTGATTATGATGGTTGATCTAAAAAGTCAAGCAATTACAAGACTGGATTGAGTTTTCAAGTTCAATAATTTTTAATGGAAAATTCATTGAATGTTTTGGGGAAATTCACACAATCACATATCTTGAAGAGAACACTGTGAATGAATAATATTTTTTATACAAGAAGTTGTTCACATCTTTTTCTAATGATGGTTTGCCAAGACCTAGCACTAGTAATTCTGCCATATGCCATCTACACGTATCATATTTTGTCTGTCATGTGTCATCTGTCATATTTTGTCTGTCATGTGCCATCACTTCGTTCTCAGTTTATTTTATCTCTCAATATATTCTACTTAAACAAAATCACTGTATATCTTGAGACTGAACACTGTCCAGTTCCCCAACAAAGTAGGAAGATTTTTGCTCATTGATGGGAAAAATAACCACATCATTATGGGTAATATAATTTCTATTCTTTAGCTCTCCCTTTTTACAAATCTGGTATTTGGGAAATATAATGGAATGAAAAACTTGCTGTGAACTCATAATCAGGGCATTTCTCTAAGTATTGATAGCCAGGTAATTTATCTGCCCAAATATGCCAAAGTAACTGTCTACTTCTTACTGCCCCTGTACACCCTATAGGGGAGCACTCCCAAACCCTTATTACTTTAAAATCTGTACTCACTATTTTAGATCAGATGGAATGCCCTGAAAATGCAACTTCTACAAAAGCAACTCATGTAATGGAATGCCCTGAAAATGCAACTTTCAGATAGATTTTTGCAAAAGCAAATCAAATGTTATATTTTGAATATTCTCCATATTAGATTTAAGTCCACAAGATATATTAAAGAACAGAAAGTTGTTGTTGTTGTTGTTATAGGGTTTAACGCCATTTTTCAGCACAAGATAGGCTATACATGGCGGCCAGTATTAATGGTGGAGGAATAACCCTGGAAAACCCCAGGAAGAACCACCGACCCACGAGAAGCTACTGGCAGGCTTTCTCACGTACCCACGTTAGCCGAGCCTGGACTCGAACTCACGCAGACAGAGGTGAGATGGCAGTGATCCATAATGATCAGCGCTTTAGACCACTTGGCCACTCGGGGCCCCCGAACAGAAAGTTAACACTGCCTGGATGCTGTTGGGAAGTTTTACTCTAGGTATGTTTGGGTACCCATTAAATTAGATTTAAATGCAAAAGATATGTTAAACGACAAAATGAGGGCCCCATGTGGCTGGTTGGTCTAAAGTGCTCACCTTTACCTATCATTGCCATCTCACCTCTGTCTGCATGGGCTCAAGTCTCAGGCTCAGCCAATGTGGGCATCTGAGAAAACTGCCAGTAGCAACCTGTGGGTTGGTGGTTCTTATCATGGTTTTCTCAGGTTCTTCCTCCACAAATTATACTGGCTGCCATGTATGGCCTAACTTGCACTGATAAATGGCTTTAAACGCAAAACATCAACACCACCAACAAAGGACAAAAAGTATCCACTACCTTTTGATGCTACTGAGAAGTTTTACTCTATGTATCTCTGGGTAAACATTAAATTTTAAAAGTTTCTTACTCCTGCTATGTCCGGATACTGATAAAATTGGCGAGACATACCATATATACTTGCTAATAAGTCAAGTCAAATTGTAAACAACACAATGATCTATTTTAGCAAATGTGCCTACAAGTCAGGATCTGTGTTGTTTGTTCTACTGATTACTCCTAACAAACTGAACAAATCCAGATCTGCCCATGCATTATGTGACAGAAGATTTGGTTTTCAGTTAGACTCGTCTTATAAGCAAGTACATATGGTAGAACATATTACAAGAGTGCTGGTTTCAAATGAAAAGTTATGAAATGAACCCAACTGTTTCTCTTTTACAAGCCATAAAAAAAAGACCAAAATTATTCAGCTTATTTCATAAACATTATTTGAAATTAGTACAAAGTCTATTTATTACCATATATACTCGCTTTACAAGACTACTCAAACTGCAAACAACAAAGATCCTGATCTGCCATAGCACATTGTGCCTGCAGATCAGGGTTTATGTTGTTTGTTCTACTGAGTACTCCAAACAAATTGCACAGACTCAGATCTGCCAGCACATTATGGGTATACTGTATTACAATATGCATATATTACAATATGGGTATATTAACCTAAAAACAGCAGTCATGTCGTACAGAAGGTATATAAACATGTGGTTCACCATGAAATATTATTTTCAAAATAGGTATTCAAACATGTCAGAATAAAAACACACCATATTTTACTTCTGTATGAATTGTACCCAGCTATATTAATGTGAGCCCAAATCTGTGAGGGGGCCCCAAGTGGCCGAGTGGTCTAAAGTGCTCACTGTTACGGATCATTGCCATCTCACTTCTGTCTGTGTGGGTTTGAGTCTTGGGTATGGCCAACGTGGGTATGAGAAAGCTTGTCAGTAGCTTCCTGTGGGTCGGTGGTTCTTTCTGGGGGTTTTCCAGGTTCTTCCTCCACCATTTATACTGGCTGCCATGTACAGCCTATCTTGTGTTGAAAAATGGCATTAAACCCTACAACAACAACAACAACAACAACCAGATGTGTGACTGCATAATGTGATTGCGGGGTGGAGGATTACACACTAGCAGTTTGTTCCACAATGTAAACCCTGATCTGTTAGTGTATCATGTTACAGTTGATCAATGTATACCATATATGCTATTTATTTGTGGCTGGAAGCATGCTATACACAGTTAAATATTGTACAGTCTTCATTATTAAGACCATCAGTAGAACACTCCATCTTATAATGTGGGTTGAAATACTGTATATATTGTAGCTCCTGAGCAGTAAGAACCAATTATAAAGTGAATTCAGTTAATCTGAAACACCATGTTTCTTTACGAATCATTGTTAGAGTTTGTTGGAACATCTCTCTGTATAGGGTTGCCTCCCTTTTAACACAACTCACTTTCATGGCTCTAATGAATGACATTAAATTGAGGGAAAAGTCTATTTCAAGATAGGTCCTTTCAAAATAAACATACATGTATGTTTGCATATATACCTATAAGTCCCTCAAAAAGGTAGATTTTCGCAACATCCGCAGCAACTGGTACAGGGGAGGTGCTCATGATTTTTTCATCCCTGTATCTGAAGCCCATACTCAGAGTGCTTTTATTGCTCACCGATGATGGGGAATGGTTCCGTCTACAGACATAACTGACAGCCTGTCAACGAAGACAATGCAAATGCAGCTTAAATTAGCAAACAAACTTTTATCCTCTTTAAACTGTTTCATGTTGCTTACAGATGGTACCAACTTCCTGAATTAGTTAAACAACACAACAATCATTCTGAAGTACTTTTTGTTAAAAAGAATTACACAAACCTAAATGAAACTCTCCATCAAAGAAAGTACACCACCAATATATCATCCCTCTAAATGTTTTAACAAAAAGGTAAAATTAATGGTACAGCATGCACTAGATTATGAAGACTAGTATGTACTACTGTATGTGAAAGCTGTATTATGTACTACTGTATATGAAGGCTGTAGTATGTAATACTTGTTTATGAAGACTGTAGTTATGTACTACTGTATATGAAAGCTGTAGTATGTACTACTGTATGTGAAGGCTGTATTATATACTACTGTATGTGAAGGCTCTGCTGTATATGAAGGCTGTAGTGTGCAATACTGTATATGAAGGCTGTAGTATGTAATACTGTATATGAAGGCTGTAATATGTAATACTGTAAATCAAGGCTGTAGTATGTAATACTGTATATGAAGACTGTAGTATGTAATACTAGTTTATGAAGGATGTAGTATGTACAATTATTTATGAATTCTGAAGTATGTATTACTGCATATGAAGGCTACAGTATGTACCAGTACTCCTGTAGATGAACATTTGGTTTAAACTAAGTTCTGGATTTAGAATGAAGCTGGTCTTGAAGCATGGAAAGCACAGGTATATATTCAAGATAAAACCATGTCTTCCTTTTTAACTGCTGAGTGTCGAAACCAACTCCGATATTCTTGAGTAATTAGATTTTCAAATTAGCCACTGTGGTAGCCATACTGGATGTTGGATTGGCAACATTTTCATTTAAGACAAGCTAGACACCATTTTTGTGAAACCCAATGAAGAATTAGTGACAGGATTTTCAACAATCATACAGCCATATTTGATGTCAGATCAGTACTGTTTTCATTAAAAATGAACAAATTATCATAATCAGTCTTCTAGTGAAAACCCCAAGTTGACAAGACTTTCCATTTATTTTTCCAGATGGCTGCTATGGTGACCATACTAGATGTCAGATCAGCACCATTTTTATTTACTGCTAAGTAGTCATCTTATGAAGTCTTTTTATGAAAACCCAATGTTAACAACACTTTCATTCTACAAATAGTAGACATTAGCTTTTCAAGACGGCCACTGTTATGGACACACTGAACATCAGATCTGCACAATTTTTATTGAAGAACAACTAAAAGCCATAAGAAATCTCCTGGTGAAAACTTTACATTGATATAACTTATCATTCAGGTGAAGTACAAAAACAAAATTTCCATGAAGGCTGCTGTGGTGGCCATATTGGATGTCAGATCGGTGAAATTTTCACTTAGGACCAACTAGACATCACATGGAGTCTTTTAGTGAAAACCCCATATTGATGTATGACCATCTGTTCTAAGAAGTAGCGATAACAAGATGACCACTGTGATGGCCATATTGGATGTCCAAGTGGCTCCTTTTCACTTATGACCAATTAGACATCACCAAAAGTCTTCTACTAACGTGACTTTCCATTCAGGAAGAGTAAATATACCAAGATTTTTCAAATGGCTGCCATATTGAATGTCAGATGTGCACCATTTTCCCTTAGGACTAACTAGACATCACATGGAGTCTTTCAGTGAAAACCCCATGTTGATATGACCATCCATTTGGGAGGAGTAGTGATAACGAGATTCACATCTGAGCTGCACCATTTTCATTTAGGAAAACCTAGACCTTGGAATGAATAAGTCCACAAAGTTTCATGAAAATATTCCAAGTAGTTTTGTGGGGATAACGAACTTGTGGAATCAATGGACAGACAACAGCACATCCCATAAGTTCTCCTGAAAAAACTGCAAGCAAACTTGATGTACTCATCATTTTTCAAGTTTTTGAAGAAAATGTCATAGAAAATACAAATCTAGAGTCATTTACCTCGGGTAACATTCAACATATCACACAAGAAAAAGTGTGTAAAATGCATTTTAAAAAATCCACAATTTACCTGAAACAGATTCTTAATATGGAACAACTTACCCCAGATGTTTCCATTTCACTGTCTGACATAAAACCTCGTATTGATGTGTGATTTATCCTTGATCGTTTTCGTGCCTCGTCCTCAGCAATATTATCTGAATTTGTACTGACAAGGGTGCTGGCTTCTGAGATTTCGGAGTCCATACTATTTATTCGCCTATCCACCAATGTTGCCTTTATCAAGTCCTTGTTTTTCACCAGTTCCAGCATATGATCTCTGCTGGCTTCATGCTCAGTGTTCGTCACTATGATATCACATTTCTGACCACTAGGAACTGTGCTTCGATTCATATCAGAGTTACCTCCCTCTGTAAGGGGAAGTGCTATATGCCCTTGAGACCTATCTGCCAGCTCTCCCTCGGATACCATATCTATGTTTACATATTCATCACCATTCACTATCACTGGAGAGCCTGAAAAGAGACAGTTCATTGTACAAAACAAAATTCCAAAGTCGGCCTCGTACTACTCACCTGCAAATCAGGCTCATGTGACTGCAATGTCGCCGGCTAAGTGGTCAAGTGCTTTGATGATGCGTCTACAACTTATATTACATGACTATGCAGGAAATAGTGTCTTGGAAACAGAGCTAATGCAAATGTTGGCCACAAAGAGGATAACCAGATAAATGTACAGAGTGAAGCAACAATGAATAATGAATATACTTGTTTATGTGTGTGTGTGTGTGTGTGTGTGTGTGTGTGATTTGGATTTTTAATGCAGCTTTAACAATTTTCCAGTCATTTCGCTATGATGTCTGCTGTGTGGCAGTTCATAGTGATGCCACATGTCATGCTGCAGACATGTGGCATCATGTCCCACCCAGTCACATTATCATGACACCAGGCCGCTCAGTCCTACACTAACCTCTTAATGCTGAGCGCCAAGTGAGGCAGCTGTAAGTACCATTTTTATAAGTCTTTGGTATGACTCAGCTGGGGTTTGAACCTGCGACCTCCTGCATCCAATAAAAATACTTGTTTACAAGTGGAGTCCAGATTAAATGAACATAGACTCTAATCTGACAAAACAGAATATGCTAGCAGATCAGGGTCTGCGTTCTTTATTCTGCCGATTGCTCCAAACTGGATCTGCCAGCTTATTATGTAACAGTAGATATGGGTCTGTGCAGTATGCAGTTGGATTCAACTTATAAGCTAGTATATAAGATGCTTCTCCCCCAAAAATGTGAAAAACCTAATAATTTCAGCATTAAATATTAAATCGTCTTTAAGAATATTTTAAAATATAAGGTTTTAAGTAGAATAATTGCAAATAATATAAGGAACAGAATTTGGAGAGATATATTAGAAGATTAGTACAATTAGATTAATAATCTTTAGTACGATTAGATTAATAATCTTAAGACTGAAACTTGAGAAGATCTGTTGTTGTTGTTGTTTTTGGGTTTAATGCCATTTTTCAGCAAATGATAGGCTATACATGGCAGAAAACCTATAAGAACCTCCAACCCTTGGGAAACCATCAGTAAACTTTCACACATACCCACAATGGGTGAGCCCAAGATTTTAACACTGAGAGATTTAGAAAATATACAATTTTCACCTCTGCGATAGAATACTGGAATAAACAAATAAAAAAATTGCTATAATAGTTGAAAAAATGATGTAACCCATAAAATAATTGACAATTTTAACATCAGTGACAAAATACAGGCACTGCAAGATCTTTATGACAATTCTGATAACTGGAATAAAGCAATAAAAGCCAGAATTTCTAAAGAACGGTCAAATATATTAAGTTGTAAAGAAAAAGAAATAAATAATATTAATAAAAGGCATACAATTTGTAACATCTGCCATATATACTCGCTTTTAAGTTGAATCCATCCATAAACTGCATTGACCCAGATCTGCTGTCCCATAATGCGCCAGCAGATCTGGGCTTGTGCAGTTTGTTAGGAATAATCAGTAGAACAAACAACAGACACCCTGAACTGCAGGTGCATAATGCTACGGCATATCAGGATCTTTGTTGTTTGCAGTTGGACTCAACTTATAAGGGAGTATATATGGTACTCAAGAAAGTAGGGTAATGATATAGACAGTATATTACAAGAAGAAATTAAAGTATTTATTTGAAATGAAAGGATTTTCAGTAATTGATTTTACATAAAATATTAGTACCAACATTTTACTTGAACAAAAGCAGAATTATTGAGAATAACATATGAATTCTGTAAGAGAGACAAAGAATTATTATTTACTTTGCTCCTGTAGTGAATTTTTTTTTTAAAATGGCAAAATGTATGACACTGGTTGAAGCAAAATTTCAGTATAACTCTAAAACTAAATAAAAGAAAAATATTGTTGGAAATTCTAAGTGAAACAAAAATATTAAAATATTAATGTAGTTATTACAATACATACATACATACATACATATATATGTTTATAACAAGTTCATTTACTCTGAAAGCCTACATTGCTTAATGTTTTCAAAAACTATTTCAAACTAATATCTATACAGGTCATATTAGTAAATGCAATGAAAAAATTGCTAAAATGGATGCCAGGTTATACGTACATGTATTTCAAACATGATGACAATTTATCAAATTAATGTGTAAGAGTACGATTGTATTTTTGTTTAAAGAAATACAATAAGTTCCTGTATTATTAAGTTTTGCTAAGGCAGATTCAAAAGTTGATTTTTTATATCTATCTATCTATATCTATATCTATATATATATATATATATATATATATATATATATATCTTAAAACATATATTGTGGCCTTCACAATCAGGGAGAATTTGTTTTGAAACCTTCTGTATTAGTTACACATCAATTCTGCATGGCATACATTTTTCAATATGGAATTATCTTGTACACTGTACCATTAGTAAAAAAGCTATACAAAAAAGCCTACTACCACTTAAAATACTGTACTGAATAGACACTTCAAAAAAAGACACGGCAGTGATCTCAACTTCCAGCCTTTTGAACATAAAAGATACTGCAATTACACAGCTGTCTGTTGATTTATTTCAGTTGTTTTAGTTTCATCATTATGGACTGAAATGATGTACATGTTTTTTAAGTATATACAACAAAATAGCTGGTTTAAAGATAATCATGTTCCCCGCCCCCCGCGCCATTCCAGGTTAGAACATCCCCCTCTGATGCGGGAGGTCGTGGGTTCAAACCTTGGCCGAGTCATACCAAAGACTTTTATAATGTGGTACAAGCAGCTTGATGCTCAGCATTAAGAGGTTAGTGTTAGGACTGGTTGGCCTGGTGTCAGGATAATGTGACTGGGTAGGACATGATGCTAGACATCACTATAAACTGCCATACTGCAGGCACAATTTTTGTTCTGGACAAACTAGACTTTGGATGAATGTGTGTGTCATGTTTCATGGCAACCCTCTAAGTATTTCAGTAGGAGTTGTGATAATAAACTTGTGATAAAAGACAGACAGATAAGACAGACAACTGACAACACACCCATAAGCTATTTTGGTCTAAGACCAGCAGAACTAAAAATATGTGAAGTAAGTTTTAAAGATGGAAATGACTCTATTTTACAAACTATTTTAGAGCTTAAAAGTACATTTTCAATATATGCATGTATGTAGCAGTGTTTTATGGCACCTCAGCACAATAGTGGCTATGTGGTGCCAACTAATGGTAAAGCCTGAAAAGTGTAAAAAGAATTGCACAGAAATTTAGGAAGATAAATGCTTCCAAATAAATTAAGAACAACAAATGTAAAATGTTAAAATTTGATCAACACTTCCAAATAAATGAAGTACAAGAAGATAAAAAGTAAAAATGTTAAAATTCAGTAAAATTTATATAAAAGAAAAGATAAAGATAATACATAAAATCTTGAAAACATATGGTGTGTCAAATAAATGGAATGCAACAAAATTATTTCATTCACTCACTCTGCAGGAGAGAGGAGAACATCATTTTGTGAGTTTCGCATTTGTCAGAATACAGCTAAGTTATTAATAAATCTTCTCAAAGAAGCCTGGTGATGCACAGCAAAATTAATAAAAACAAAAGTTGCAGCTAGGCTCTATGAATTTAAATGTTTGGTATTGGTAAGGTTTACAATTTGCTTCAGCCACTGATTTACATCATTAGAAAAAACATTAGTATGAAAATAAACCAACCAATAAACTGAGCAAATTTTAAATACATATCAGCTGCAAACCAACTGCAAACTTAACTAATTTTGACTGCAGCAGGAATAATGTAAATTATAAACAAAAGAACTTTTTTTCAATTTTTCCAAAAAAGAAAAGGATAACTTTCTTGCACTGTTTACTGAAGGAGAATTTATCATGTTGAATACAATTTAACTTCTTTTTATAAAGATAACTTTAAGTGAATGTTGTCAGTGAGGTGTAAACTGCATTATTTCAGTATGAGATGATTACATGACACTCTCTCCACATTTTTACACATTCCTGGTTCACAACATAAATTAACAGTGATGTTATGTCTGTATGTAAATGACAGTTGATTACAATATTTCACTGTCAGTTGCATTTCTCTGGAAGGCTAGTGAAAAAATTTTCTTGGTGAATTTTAATCATCTGGCCAATATCTTACTTTCAGAAAATTTGTACCTTTTTAAATACAAGTCCAATCTGTACCTTTTAAATGCAAGTCCAATTTCAACATTTTTAAATACAAGTCCAATTTATACCTTTTTAAGTACAAGCCCAAAATCTGCACAAGGAAGATGATAACTGTAAACTTACAGAACTACAACTATCAAAACTGTTATTTAAACAAAACAGAAACAATCACTTTATGCAGTGAAAACAAATTTTGTCAAATTTCAATTTTTAAAAGTATTTTGTTTCATCTGTCTATCCCTTACTTTCTCAGATATTTCATGGACCAACAATAGATGTCAACATAGTATCTAAAAAAAGAAAAGAAATCTGTGACATTTTTTTGGTGCAGTTTTTCAAAGGAATCACTGACAAACAATTCACAGGCAAAGTTTCAGGAAAACTGCAGTTATAATAGTGATTTACTCTTAACTGGTGTAGGAACTACACAACATGACATACCATCTATACTTGTTTACAAGCTGATTCCAACTGCAGACAAACAATGCACCAGCAGATCAGGGTCCATACTCTTATTGCTCTTGTGATTACGCGTAACAAACTGCATAGACACAAATCGGTTGGTGCATTATGCAATTGCAGATCTGGGTCTGTGCAGTATGCAGTTTGACTTATGAGTATATATGGTATGCACACATGCATGTCTGAAATGAGCAGATGAGTGTCACAATGACCATACTGTTTTGAGCAAATTCATTACAAAGTGAAATGAACAAAAATATCTAGTAACAATGTTGATATTACAATGTAATATAAAAGTACAGTATATACAAATGCAAACTGCACAGACCCAGATCTGTCATATAATGCACTGGCAGATCTGGGTCTGTGCAGTTTGTAAGGAGTAATCAGTAGAACAAACAACACAGACCCTGATCTGCAAGCGAATAATACTACGGCAGATCAGGATCTTTGTTGTTCGTAGTTTTACTCAACTTGTAAGCGAGTATATACATCATTTTAACATGTTTTTATTTCAAAGGGACTAATTGTTTTTAAAGTTATGAATTATCTACATATAAATATCAGTTAGCCATGCCTGCTTTTGCTAAGTTGATTACTGTAACTTGTGAAAACTGACTATAATATAATAATATTACACCTGTATAAGCCTGATTAAAATTCAATACAATAATATGACACTTTATTTTAACCAGTGAAGAACAAAACACTGTAAGCAACAACTCTGAAACACCAGCAGATAAAAGTGTAAAAAAATACAAAGCACACAGTAGTAATTCTATCACATAAGCAGGGCATCACAGTTAGGTTGCAAAATGATCATCATGGGATAAAATAAGGCCAATACAAGCATAAAATATCAAAGAAAATGTAATTAATCAATTTTCGGTAATTACTCAGCAATGTATTATATTTACAATAGTAAAATTATAGAAAAAAAACATGCAAAGTTTGACAAGGAAAAACATAAAATAATGAGTCAATCAACCCCTGTTCAAAGCTGAATAATTACAGTTATAGTCTTTATCAGTGTGGCATGGTCATTATAGTCTCTTTCAATGTGTTTATTAATCTGTATCAATATGGCATGGTGTCTGTTTTCACAATACTTTCTTCAATTTAAGATTCCTGTACCCACTGTATTGCGAGAATGGGGGTGTAACATAAACAATTAGTGGTGTACATAATGAAAACAGTAAAATATTATTACACTGGAGCCTTGATAATGAACCTGTTTAGGGTAATTTTCTGATTGGATGCTTGAGTATTGCGACATAGGTTAGGTAGGTTATATGTTGACAAAAATATGTCACATGGATGAATTGCGACTCAGGGACATAATAGAAGATGTATATAAAGAAAGAATTGAACAATGATTCTTACTCCTAATTCCTATTTTATTATTGTTCTTATTTTGTTGTGAGTCTGCAGAAGTATTTAATGCTGTGTTTAGATTTAATCTGAGTGGAATCACTTATTTAAATTATTTACTGAAATTCCAAAGTACTCATATGACTCTTTGGACCAAATACTATTTTTGGGATTACAATGTATTGTGAATTCATTCAAAGGAGTTTTGGATAATTCCATTGTGACACATCTAGACTGTTGGCACTTCAGCACATTTGATGATACTGGTACATCAGCACATTTGAGACCTGGAATTCATTTGGAACACTATTATTTTGGACTTGTTACAGAACTTTGTAGGATTATTTTGGATTTAATTCACTCATTAACCCCTGGAGGTTTTTGCCGTTTTCACCTGAAATTGTAATACAATGTGAGTAGGAAACACATTTTGGGGGCTATTTCTGAATACATCCTATTACATAGACTTCCAAGAGATTTCTGGTTAACCTAATGCCTAGTTGTGTTAGAAACATCGTTTTTCATTGGCTATTTCACTCGCGCATGAGCAGAAGGGTAAAAGTTGGTGTTGTTTTTTATTGCCCTCATTTTCGTATCGAGACCACTCTTTATTCCAAATGGCCATCTTGTCCTACTTTTTGCAAAGGTTCACCTGTCTGTATGCAGTTTAGACTGGTCTGCCTTAGATCTGAGGCCAAAATGGCTAAAATCCAGACAAAAAATCAGATTCCGACTTCAGGAGAATTTTTGGTGGAAAAAAATCAGGTCCAAAAAATAATGTTTTTCCCTCTGTATTTTGTAGTGCAACTAGAGCGTCAAGATTATTTGGTATCATTGTAGAGCTACATCTCTCTACCTTTCTATAATACCACCCACTTTAGTTTGCCATACATGACCTTGATGCTACAGAGCTCTGAATTAGGCTACTACCTCCTGCCGTGTATACGAGGTGCCAGGGGTTAATGGTTAACAAGGGTTTTGGAAATTTTTTACAAACTGTCAAGGAATGGCTAAATTTGTAATTTATAAGCAATGTTGATGCACAAGTGATTAAATATACAAGGAATATTCAAATTTGGTGACGTCATCAAAAAGCTCCATCTCAATCTCTAAATAAGCATCCGCATATGACAGTGAAGCCAAGGAGAGAAAGTCAGGCAATACTTATGATGACTACGTCATGATAATTTACTATCTGACAATGGAGGGATTTCAGAACTTTAACAGAAAATGAGGATGGATGCTTGAACTTTGTACCAGATGACATTAGGTAGTGAAATTTACGGGATACTGTGAATTAAAACAAAAGTTGACTAACTTCTGGTATGTACATATTTGATGCAAATTCCATTTGATTGGGTACCTGGGTAACCGATCATTAGGATTGAGAAGTACCTGATGAAAGTTTTCCAAAGTTTGACAATGTCAGAAACAAAAATATTTAAAAATGTAATTGTAATAATTCTTACAATTTTTTTTATATTTGCCCTTCGCCTCATCCCTTGGACTCCTTGTGAGAGGTCAAAAAAATTATCTCTCTTGTATCCTATATACAAGGCTTGAATTTCAAACCAGTGGTTTAGATGTGGTTACAATTAGTCAGTCAGTCAGTATGTACATGTGTGTGTGTGTGTGTGTATGTATGTATGTATGTATGTATGTATATATGTATGTATAGGGTTTAATGGCACATCAGCAAACTACTGGTTATCTTTAGAATTTCTGATTTTCCATTTGAAGAAATATTATCTCCTGCCTGATATATATTTTCACCTTAAAATTACCCTGACCTTGCATGCGGGCCAGAAAGAGGGCTTACTAATTATATAACAATAAATACTGCATAGTTTTGAACATATCAAAATACTAAAAAAACTTGACCGAGATTTTTACAAATCTTTCACTTTGCATAAAGGTCAGAGGGAGGGTAGGGGTGGTTTGGATATAAAAGGGCAGAACTTCCTGATTCTATAGTCTAAGTATGATGCGTATCCCTTACAGAGTTCTGGAGATATGACCATTGTTACGTATATGTAATTAAATTACTTGTGTGTTCATTTTAAATTCTCTTTTATTTTATTTTTATTTCATTACATGTTATTGTAATAACTTTATTCACTGGATTTGACATTTTTCTAGAAAAAATCAGTTCAGTTCTTTTAGTCTGATTAGAACACAAAATGACTGCTACATTGTATTTTTAGCTGACCTAGTTCTTGACCTTGGTTCCGATTTTGTAACCATTAAGTGAAAATGATTGGTTATTACCAAGGTCATGTTCAACCCACATGTTAGCTCTGTTGTAAACAGTTTTATTTTTAAATTCATTTCCAGTGTGGGAATCTGATTCTTAAGTAGGACTATTCTAGTCTACGTGCTAATTGACTTGTAGTGAGTGATCACGTGACCCATCACGCGGGCTTGAAAGTACGTTTTAGTTAGGTTTAATACTCATATCTCAGTGAATTTTAGTTAGTTGTAAAATAATACTTGAGGCTGAAAGATATTCCTGTTATTGCCATTTGAATTGAGTTTTTTATTTAAAATAATTTATTCACCCTGGAAAATATCTTCTTTATAAAAATTCTTGGACAAAAACATTTAGTGGAAATTTATTCTGGAATTCTAAACTGGAACATTATAAATTGTGATTCAACGAGGAACTGTTGTCATCAGTACAACAACCTCATCTGACATCATCGCCTTCCATATTGGAACTTCATCGAGATTTGAACTTGGATTCAATGAGAACTTTTTAGTGACAGGACTTATATTTTTTTAATTCTAGGATTAATTTTTGGATTAGATTCACAAACCATAAGTCCTATTTCGTATTTTTACCTTGTTTTCTAGGGAAATAAATTATTTTGTTAAATTTACAAAGCTTGTTGACTTCACTCTTTTGTTACTTTTGCACGAGCCTACATGTAACACCATACAGAGAACACTTTAACCAAATGCTTAAACAAGATTTTCAAAAGAACTTGCTTGAAGGTCAAAGGGATAATAGTGGTACATCAATATAAAAAGGCTAAGCATTCTGATTGCACAGTCCAAGTATAAATACTTAAAGTGGTTTGAAACTTGTGACCATGAAGCACACATAATTATACCCAAAATTTTCCAGTGACCATGACCTTGTATGACCGTCAAAGGATTAATGGATATGAACGGATCACACTTCCTGATTCTACCAACGAACTATGGCAGCTTTCATTCTCAAGGTTCATCACATGTGAACATAAAGAAAAACTTCAGTTCAAATCTTAACCAATCTTGATGCCACTGCTGTGTTGTGTATATTTAATGTGTATTATTTATTGGCTTTCTTAATGACCATATGTTATATACATCTATATTTTGTACTTGACCTTGTCCAAAATCAAGCTCATTGTGTATCTGACCAGTAACATTTATTTTGTAAACAACATAATACTCAGCTAATATTTCTCTATCAGTGTGGATTAAATATTCAGATCATTATCAATGGAGGCAAATATGTTTCTTTGGGTCTGGGTCTATGACACCAGATTTCAACTTGGAAATTCCTAAACTTGTTGACACCTCTGAATGTTTTAAGAGAGGAAGCTGACCTACATCTTGGCTCTATTATTATGTCTTATTTTTTTTATATAATGTTGTTTACTTGAGAAATTACTCATTCTTGCGTTAACATTTTGAAGCAGAATCAGTCATTGTTGCCATCAGTTTTTCATCTGGGTGGATTTATTTATTCAAATTGTTATTCACCGGAAATAAAAAGTGCTCATCAGTAATATTCTTGGACTGGAACATGAATTTGGAATTATAGTGAATTCAGAAAAGAACATTTTTGGATCATATTATTGTGAAACATCAAAAAACTCTTAGTACAGCACCATAATCCAGGCCATTTGCATGTCAGCATGTTCAAGACTACTGGCACATCAACACATTAAACATTAGAACTTATTTGGGATTCAACTGGAACTTCATACATTTGGACTTGTGATAGAACTTTAGGACCATTTGGAACCTAGTTCATAATACTGTTAAGTTCTTTTTAAATTTTCACTTTGTATTCAAGGGAATAAATTATTTGTTGAATTATACAAAACATTTTGGTTTTCACTCTATGCTGTTGCTTAGTTTAAGACCAGAGAGTCACAACAGCTGCCCCTGTAATGAGTGATACCTAGGTCTTACCTATTCAAAAGCAGGCAAGACAAAATCAATATGAAAGCAAGCACACACAGTCTGACATAATCCCTTAACTCTGGAAGCTACATATATCTCACTGTTCATTTTTTTATTTCAATCTATTCTAATGAATGAATTCTCCTGAATATCTTAAGAAATTGCAAGCAATGAAAACATCGAACTTGAAAAAATGTTCATCATTGTTCAATTAATTTCCTAAAAACAATTCTGCACTCTGCAAATCTTAAACTTTCATACAAACAAAAAAATCCTTCACAAAGTTTTACTGGAGTAAACCATAGTTCTCAAGACAGAAATATTGATGAAAAATCTGACAATTTAACTGTAATTTGATACACAGACCAGGAGTATTTATCACACATTCTGGTTCGAATTTGTAGAGATTATGCATGACTGTAAACTGAAGAAAATTCACTGACAAGTCACAGACAGACAGACAGATGAACATTTCTAAGTGTGCTACTAACCTGATTCAGTGCTATTGCTAGATGAGTCAGAAGGACGATTGCAGGTGGCAGGTGGTGGAACAGGGCGTTCAAGCCACCACCCCGAGACGGTGTGACCTGCGATGGAATGGGGCGAGAAACCTTGCTTGTGAGGAGCTCCTGTCAACCAAGGCAAATTAATACAAAATTCTGGGAACAGTACGCTTAGCTGGGTTTAGGAATTGAACCCCAGTCAACACACATGCAAAGCAAAGGCACAACAAGGTAATATTCCTTGTAAATGAAATACTACATAAAACAACCAATATTACAAAGATGGTATGGTTACAACCATGCTAATACATCAAGGTACTAAACTCGATATTGTATGTTTAATTCTAATGACTAATTGCTACCATACTTGGTGCTTGTTGTAAATGCCTTGAATTTTCCCTGAAAAATGCAATCTATTGCTCTTTTCTCCTAAATCAAATTAAAATTTGGAGAAGGATCACACATGTTCATCAATGGGCCAAAAAGAGTTTGCTGGAATTCACAAAAAGTCCATTTATCTTCTCATAACTGTTTTAAATTGCTGAGCATTAATATAATTTCTGATATACTTCAGAAACTCCAACATACCAGATTTGGCACACACTAGAAGTGCTGTACAAAAATATTGTCATGACCTTTGACCTTGAACCTCTTACCATTAAACTGTTTGAACTTCAGCTGTGTCCAAAAAAAACCCAAAGGCCAGTTTTGGTTTAATTTATAAATAATATTTTTAAAAAAAAACAAAACAAAATAATGAGAAGTTACTGAACTGACATCATTCAATGTATTCTTCAAATATATCCATGAACTGGGTTTGATAAAAATCCATTCATACTTATTGATATTATCATGCACACATGCCCGTACAGATATAAACCAGAGGCAAGACTTTTGAACTTGAAATCAATGTCAGAGTGCTGACCATCAACTTGTTTATATATATATATATATATATATATATATATATATATATATATATATATATATATATATATATATAAGACCTTGGGATGAAACTATTTGCCAATTTTCATGAATTTCCTCCCAGCAGATTAGGAGAAGTATCAATAACAACTGCCAACAGACAAGGGATGGCAGATGGATGACAGAAACCCAGTAGAATTAATAAATTTGCAAAAAAGTAATTAAAGCAATTTTAAACTTTTGTTTACTCAAGGAAATGAAACAAATGTTAGGTCATGATTTTCTTTCAAGTTTAGTACTGTCTGACAGAGAGGAATCTGGATATTACCATGTTAGAAGCAGAAGAAACTGGTGGTAGCAGACAGGGTCCATTGCTGGATAAGAAGCATGGTAGTAAACAGGGTTCATAGCAGACAGGATCTACAACATAATGAAAAGGTAGCAGACAAGGTTCATAACAGGATGAGGTGGCAGCAGACAGGGTTCATAACAGGATGAGAAGGTAGCAGATAGAATTCATAACAGGAAGAGAAGGGTGGCAGCAGATAGGGTTCATAACAGGATGAGAAGGTAGCAGATAGGATTCATAACAGGAAGAGATGGGTGGCAGCAGACAGGGTTCATAACAGGATGAGAAGGTAGCTGATAGGGTTCATAACAGGATAAGAAGGTAGCAGATAGGATTCATAACAGGACAAGATGGGTGGCAGCAGATATGCTTCATAACAGGAAGAGAAGGGTGGCAGCAGACAGGGTTCATGACAGGATGAGGTGGTGGCAGACGGGGTACATAACAAGATGAGAAATTAGTAGCAGACAGGGTTCACAGCATGATGAGAAGGTGGTAGCAGACAGGGTTCATAACAGGATGAGAAGGTGCCGTGGTAGCAGACAGGGTTCACAACAGGATGAGAAGGTGCTGTGGTAGCAGACAGGGTTCACAAAAGGATGAGAAGGTAGCAGACAGGGTTCACAACAGGATGAGAAGGTGGCAGCAGACAGGGTTCACATGATGAGAAGGTGATAGCAGACAGGGTTCATAACAGGATGATAAGGTGCTGTGGTAGCAGACAGAGTTCACAACAGGATGAGAAGGTGCTGTGGTAGCAGACAGGGTTCACAACAGGATAAGAAGGTAGCAGATAGGGTTCATAACAGGATGAGAAGATGGCAGCAGATTGGGTTCACAACAGGATGAGAAGGGTGGCAGCAGATAGGGTTCGTAACAGGATGAGGTGATAGCAGACAGGGTTCATAAAAGGATGAGAAGGTAGCAGACAGGGTTCATAACAGAATGAGAAGGTAGTAGCAAAGAGGGTTCATAACAGGAAGGGAAGGGTGGCAACAGACAGGGTTCATAACAGGATGAGAAGGGTAGTAGCAGACAGGGTTCACAACATAATGAGAAGGGTGGAAACATATTGGTTCATAACAGGATAAAAAAGGTAGTAGCAGACATGGTTAATAATGGGGTGGGTAGTAGGTGAGATGGGCGGGGTGTGTGGAGAGTAAATTATATTAGCTCTGAAACAAAGTTAATTATTTTGAAAAATAAGTGAAAAAAGAGCAGTGCAAAGCAAGGCCTCAAACAAAACAAACATTATGGTTTTAAACAAAACAAAAACAATATCATTTGAAACAAAACAAACAATATGGCTTCAAACAAAACCCCAAAAATGCAACTGTTACAAAATTTAATATATGACATACTTTAAAGGAAACCATGAGAATCTTCAACAGATGCCTGCCCTATGCTGAATAGTCTCCTATGTGGGAACTAATGGTGGATGGTAACTCTGGACCCTTGGTCAAGGTATACAGTCTTGAACTAAAGTTACTGCATATAAACCATTATTTTCTTATTATATTTACCATGGTCATGACCTCTAACCTCGAGAACACAGAATCAAAGGCTTCTTTATAATCCTAATCCCGACCTTGACCTTATGACAACCCAAACAAATACTTGTTTCTCACCCAACTTGCAATTCATCCACAAAATGTGTTGAAGTTACATGGCCAAGAACTAAAATTTTTATGCAGAAACCTTTTTTCTTCTTTCAAAAAAGTGACCTTGACCTATGACCTCCAAATGAACAGACTTATTTCTAACCAAACTTGCAATTCATCCACAAAATGTGTTGAAGTTACATGGCCAAGAACTAAAATTTTTATGCAGAAACCTTTTTTCTTCTTTCAAAAAAGTGACCTTGACCTATGACCCCCAAATGAACAGACTTATTTCTAACCAAACTTGCAATTCATCCACAAACTGTGTTGAAGTTACATGGTCAAGAACTAAAATTTTGGTGCAGAAACCATTTTCTTCTTTCAAAAAAGTGTCCCTGACCTTTCACCCCCCATATGAATCAGTGTCTTTCTTAGCCCAAGTGTAAGCCATCTACAAACTTTGGCCCAGGCCTGTGATATAATACTGATGTTATTGTACAGAAACCAGTTACAGTGACCTTGATCTCTGACCCTTTTATCCCCAAATCAACAGGGTTATGCATGTGCAAGATACTGACAATGTTTAGTCCAGGTATGTGATGTAGAACTAATATTCTTATGCAGAAACCATTTTCTTCTTTCAGTCACTGATCTTAACCTTTGACTTTTTCAAAAACACAATAATTTAGGCTTCTTCCTTACATCATGTGCAAGCTATCCACAAATCCACAGTCTGGTGAATGTATGTGCTTTAGAACTAAGTTATTGTACAGAAAAGGTAAAATTAACAGACAAACTAATGGCTCATAGCTTAATATGCTCTGCCAAAAGGCAGGTGTATAAAAATCAGATAAAAAATATCCCCAAAATCTCCAATTCAAAATTATTGCCAAACACACAAACATATATATATATATATATATATATATATATATATATATATATATATATATATACATATATATACACACACACACATACATACATGTCTTTCATAAATAGTTCTTACATACATCCATTTAATTTGAAGTAATATGAACAGACCTCTGTTTTATCATCTAGTTTAATTTTGTCCTAGAAGTTAAATTTATCAAAAGCTTAAATATTTCTGGAACAATAATTCCATGATGGGTAAAGAGACTGGTACTCTACTAATAGACGAAAAGAATTTCCCTGAATTCATGATATATCCATTTCTTTTGTCCTTTTAGTTTTTGGACCTATTAAGAATTGAAACCATCTTTGACATTTCTGAGAAACTCCAACATATCAAATTTGTTTCAAAGAATATTTTCTTACATGTTTGAGTTAACAAGTTCAAAAGATATCTGTGTCACACAAAAACTGGTCATGACTTTTGATCTTGAACCTGATATTGTAAAAAGAGAGAACAATGAACATGTCCCAACAATGTCAAGATATACCAACATGCTAAGTTTGATTAAAGCTATAATACTTCTTTGTGGTGGATTTCAGATATATCCAAAACTTAAATCTTATAAAAATCCATTCATACTTCTTTATACTTGTAACTCGAGACCTTTGGCCTTAAAGTCAATGAAAAAGTTTTGACTATCAACTTGTTGGTTGGAATGCAATAAAAAAAAATCTTGTCAAACTGCACTTGTGTGTGTGTGGTTGGTGTATATGTGTGTGTGTGTGTGTATATATATATATATATATATATATATATATATATATATATACACACACACACATCACTGTTCTAAAGCTCAGTAAATTATAAACATGCAAGCAAATGACATCTGACTTGATTCCAACATCAATCAGGTTTGGTTTTCAAAACTCTTTCAGAGAACTGTGAATATGTTGGTAGTCAGATCTGTTCAGTTTTCATCACAACCAATTATATATTGCAATATGTTTTACAGTGAAAACCCAATATCAATGCCACCAATCATTCATTCAAAAAAACAGAAGTGATAAGATTTTCAAGATGGAAGTCATATAAAACCATTTTCATTCAGAACCAGCTAGTTATTACAATAGTGTTTTAGGGAAAAACAAGTGTCAATATGACCATCTTTCCAGGTGAAAAGCAGCCATATAAAGATATTTTCAGGATGGCTGTTAAGGTGACAGTTTTATTGAGCAGTTCAGCATCATTTTAATACTCAAACAACTATATTACAAGAATGAATCTTTATTTCTATTTTTTCCCACAAAAAAATGTCAATACTAGCTTCATTTCAGGACAAGAGCCATAGTCAGAGTGGTCAAATTCTGGAAGGTCGCATTGGTATCATTTTCATTTAGTCAGAAGTGTGTTAGATAAATCGCAGGTCAATAGTCATAATATGATCTTCAAGATGCTTGCCATGGCCACCATGATGGAAGTTTGATTTACATCATTTTTATTTGGGACCAACTCGATAATATAAAAAGAATTTAAATGAAAACTAGTGTTGCAACAAAGTACTCGAGTACACGAGTAAAAGTAGGTGCCCTGAAGTGGCCAAGTGGTCTAAAACATTTGCCTTTAACAATCACTGCCATCTCACCTCTGTCCGTGTGGGTGTGAATCTCTGGCTCAGCCAATGTGGGTATATCAGGAAGCTTGCCAGTAACTTCCTGTGGGTCACTGGTTCTTTATGGGATTTTCCTTTAACAGTTATAGTGTGTGCCATGTATAGCCTATCTTGCACTGAGAAATGGTGTTAAACCCAAAACAACAAACAAGTTGAGTACATCTTAGACTCAATCTGGGACTCAAGTACTCAATAAAAAGATGAGACAACTCTTACTGAAAATTTGAAAGACATGTTAATTATGAATTTTGTTGTACGAGTTAAATCTGCCTTAAAACCACAAGTGGTGCTCTTGTTCTTTTTTGTATATTAAATACATCTGAGGTCTATACCATACTGTTTTAGAAAAACAAGGGGTGCTTCCAAATGACCTGCAGTTGCAAGCTATATTATAATAGCCTAATAAAATCTGTACAGATGTTAAGCTAAAAGATAAGACTTTTGAAGCATACAGCGTAGTCTGCTTATTTTACAAACATTAATGAGTGCCAGTAGATTTTGTGATGGTTTTATATATATATATATATATATATATATATATATATATATATATATATATATATATATATATAATCTTGGAGTACAGATTTAGTCATTAACAAGATTCAGAAAAACCTTATCATTTAATTCCCCTTTGTCATGAATTTGTATTCCATGGTTTTTAACCATACTGTGGACCGCTCTGGTGGTCTAGTGGTTAGAGTGTCCGCCTCGGATGCGGGAGGTCGTGGGTTTGATCCCCTGAGTCATACCAAAGACTTATAAAAATGGTACTAACAGCTGCCTCACTTGGCGCTCAGCATTAAGAGGTTAGTGTTTGGACTGGTTGGCCTGGTGTCAGGATAATGCGACTGGGTGGAACATCATGCTACATGTCTGCGGCATGATGCCCCAGTGCTAGACATCACTATAAACTGCCACACTGCAGACATCGTAGCGATATGACTGAAAAATCGTTAAAGCTACGTTAAAAAATCCAAATCACAATCACATTAACCATACTGTGGTTTGTTTTAGTCAGGTCTTTCCTTACTTGGTATAATAATTCTCATCATTTAGTTGTCTTACCTGGGCTTCTTTGATGTAATCATCAGTGTTCATGATTACATAGCAGAACCTTTATTGGCTTTTTTAATCACAATAGTTTTGTTGCTGTATAGTTCATCGTCAGCCTGGTTTTCATTTATTGCATTATTCAGGCAGTACTGCCGTGTTTATTTAACGTTTAATATTGATAATTTTACCAATTTTGCTGAATGCTTCAATATATTCATTTTGGTTGAGCAGTATGCAAGCTTTTTTGTCTGTATTTATTAATAACTTCATTTTCAAAAGAGATAGTCCCATCATCCATATTTGTTTTATGATGGAAAAAAATGTTTCATTTTGATTCGTTGAAAGAAGTTGTCAAAGTTCTTTTGAACTTGACCAAGGTCAATTTCCCTAATAGTAGGACTAAAGGATCATCCCTTGCTTAGGACTGTGATGTATGAATTATTAAAAGGAAAACTCCCACCTGCTGTGGTAGTCTAGTCATCTCTGGTCAAACTTTGTTCAACTACAACACAGAAAATAAAGCATTTGCAATCTAAATAAAATTCATAAGAGTTTTCTAGTCATTTCTTTGTTTATACCCCTATTTAAAACTGGACCAACTATGTATCTTAAGTCTTTTAGTGAAACCCTATGTAAATATGAGCATCCATTCAGGAAAAAGTAACAGTAATAAGAATTTCATGATGGCTATACCACAGCAGCCATATTGGGTGTCAGTCTGGTGCCATTCTGACTGAGGATCAACTAGACATGATAAGTCTAAGTGAAAACCGTGGTTATTATCCATTCACTGAGGAGAAATAGAAACAAGATTTGGCAGCCATACTTAAGGCCAGATCAGTATCAATTTTTTCCTGTAGTACCAACTATTCATTATAGATATTTTCGTGAAATCCCGTGCCATTTTTTCAGCACAAGATAAACTTTGCATGGCGGCCAGTATTAATGGTGGAGGAAGAACCCGGGAAAACCCTGGAAAGAACCACCAACTCATGAGAAGCTACTGGCAAGGTTTCTCACATACCCACACTGGCCGAGCCCGAGACTCGAACCCACACAGACAGAGGTGAGATGGCAGTGATCCGTAACAGTGAGCACTTTAGACCACTCGGCCACTCGGGCCCCCACAGATTGGTATCATTTTTGTATGAGCATGGAAAGTCTTCAGGCCATGATACTATATATCAAGTTTTGTCAAATTCAATTCAGTCATTTTGAAGAAGAGGATGATTCAAATCTTTCTTTTTTCTATTTTTTTTATCAGTAGTCATATACAATAACAAATCAGAACCTTTTGTAAAAACTTGAAAGATCTTCATGCCCGAATGCTTCTGGCAAGTTTGGTGAAATTCTATTCAGAGCTTTTGGAGAAGTTATTTTAAAGCTTTTCTATTTTTCACAATGGTGTTTTTTTCTGCATCACATATACAAATCTGAAATGTCTGCATACCAGGATGTTTGGTCAAATTTTATTCTGTAATTTTAGGGAAGATGCTGTTTAAAGGTTTATCTTAAGTAATTTTGGCCAATATCAGATGGCTGACTGTAACTTTTTGCACAAATTTTATGTGTCTTTTTGCCATTATTCTTTATGACAAATCTGATCACATTTTGTTTAGCAGTGGATTTTTTTCCTTCTATTTTTGGTAATTGTGGCCATAATATGATGTCATATTGGTGCAAACTTGAAAAGATCTTATGTCAGAAAGCTCTGTGCCAAGTTTGTTTGAAATTGGTCAGAAAGGTTTTTAAAAAAACTGCAAACAGCAACTGGTGATGGACAGGTTTTTCTATTTTTGGTAACAGAGCCATATTTGATGGTTGACCAGCAATATTTGTACAGACTTGAAAAGTCTTCATGACTGGATGCTTTCTGTCAAATTTGATCAAATTCTGTTTAGGGTTTCTTCTTTTAAGAAAACATATGATTTTTCTATTTTTAGTACTGATGGCCATATTTGATGGTAGAAAACATAAAAAGGTCTGTATGCCAGGATGCCCTTTGACAAGTTTGTTTGAAACTGGTCTAGAAACATCAGAGAAGTTGAAAATGGCAACTGCTGACTGATGTTGGATGGATGCTGTACACAGCACAATAAACTGATGAAAGAACATATCATAAAGCTCATTTGGCCTAACAGTCATGTGAGCTAAACCTGTTAAATAACTCAAAACCAGGTTTCTGTTACTGAAAGAAGTGTTGGGTAAAGTACTTGTACCACTAAGGTTATTATTACTTCACTGATGCTAACGTTTACAGGACATGGGGTCAGCAATGTTTTGATAGATCTTTGGGCTTCACACAGCATTTTTGTTTTTGTTGAAAATTGACGATTATGACTGGACGTAATTGTCAAGATCATAACATGGTCAGATAGAAATGGGGTCAGCAATGTTTCAATAGAGCTGTGGGCTTCACACAGCAGTATTTTGTTGTTGTATTTTTGGGGTTGTTTTTTTTTAATTGATGATTATGATTGTATGTAATTGTCACGATCATAACATAGTCAGATAGGCTAAAAATAGATTTTGTGGATTAACACACACACAGAAATTAACCATGAACAAAACTGGGTACTAGACAAAGACCAAAAAATCACGTGACAGTACATCTATCACATCCTTTAGAACAAGGCATTTTGTTTACAAAAGTTTCGTCCGCAAAATTAAATTGCGGTACTGTACAGTTAGCAAACATAGAAATAAATTGTTGCAAAACTTTAACTTGTCATCACATAAATGAAGAAATAATACTTTAGAAGTAAAATAAAAGTTATTAAACTTGACGACAATGGGGAGAATTTACTTGCTGAAAAATTTTGTTGAGAGACTCAAATAAAAAAGATTGTAAAAGATAAGAAGAATATTCAGTAGCAGTGGGAAAACAGAGTAAATGGAAGGAAAAACAACGTATGTACAAAGATTTAAATAAGGCTTTTGAATGGTTTTGTAATGCACATGGCTACAATGCCTCACTCACATTTCATGCCTAAGAATAAGAACTATTAATTTATGTTACCTTGAAATAACTCTGTTTTTTAAGACAAGAAGAACATTCTAATAATTAATGCTACTTTTAAATGAAGATATTAACTGCTTTAACTTGTGAGTAGCTTTCCTACTACACACATATATACATTCACATCTCACAAATATAGTCCTCCTCTGGAAAGGCCACCTGTCTTATAAGACCACTTTCCCAGTGCAGAATGGGTGCTCGTACAAAAGGAGCACCACTGTATCTCTAATTAATGCTTACATATCATTTTCCAATTTTTAGCATGGGATAAGTTCAGCAGTGAATGTATTTTGTCCATAAATTACAACTGACATGGAGTTTATAATGCTTTACCTGTATAGTCATGTTGCTAATTGTTATTGGATAAAATTTTCTGTAGCTTTGGGATTTGTCGTGTACTATATAAGTGTCACACTGCAGATTCAGCAGCAGAAGCTCAAGATGTGATTGACTGCTACCCAAGGTTGATTGTGTATCACTAATTTAATGGCAAAAGCTGACATGACCATTGCATCAAAATTCATCCACAATGAGCACATGGTTGCCATTAAATTAGTGATACGCATCAACTGCAGTGTTGGCATAACAACTTCATCAATTCAACAACAATGAGCACATGGTTACTGTCAAACTGATTATAATTTACAGGGCCTTCCATTAAAGTTGGATGGTGAGTTGCCAAAGAAGGGGACAGTTTGTTTTTCTTTTTTAAAAGTAGCTGGACATAAAGCAAAAGTAGACAGATAAATCACCCTGCTCCTGGATGAAAAACCCTGATTTTACCACCATGAACATGGTTACTATGTAACTAACAACATGCATCGAATGTGGAGGTGGCCATTGCATCAATTCATCCACAACAAGGACTTGGTTATCATTAGACTTGGCAATACCCTTTATTGTCTGATGTTTCTGAGTGAACAACCAACTGTGAGAGATGCATATATAAAAACATAAAGAACAACAAATTCTAAAACTTTAAATATTTAAAAATGCACATGCCAGAGTCGGTAAAACTGATTCAACTGAAACAGGTTTGACAAATGTTTTATTAGCCTTGTAATTTTCATGTTATTTCAATTGTATGGCTTGACAAGGCAGAGCAAACAGACAATACTTTTCTCTACACAAATACCGTATGATCATGAAGACAATTTTCTTCAACGACAACCTCAATTCCGGTAAGAATCTTTGCTTTTTTAATTAAGTTAACTAACCTATTTTCTTTCATATTAAAAATAATTTCCAATAAAAGTTAAATGAGAATAGGAATGAATACCTTTGGTGGAATGAATGAATTTGTTATCTTCTGTCCAACTGACACCTGGGATTCTATCAAATTTCACTCTTAAACAAACCCATCCTGAGACATACTAAGCTTTCCAAGTCAATAATTATTCACCTGAGACCCTATCAAATTACACTCTTCAATGAACCCATCCTGAGTTGCACTAAACTTCCCCAGTCACTAATTATTTACCTGGGACCCTATCAAATTACACTCTTCAATGAACCCATCCTGAGTCACACTAAACTTTCCAAATTACTAACTAATTAACTTTCCAAGTCACTAAATAACTAATTATTCAGCAGAATTCTCAATAAGCAGTATAATTTACACAGAAAAATTGTTTAAGTAGATCGGTGTTTTTGAAACATGTATACCTCCAGTGAAAAGTCTTGGTAAAAAATGGGAAAATAGAATATTTTGACATAAAAATATAATACAGTCATCTAATGATGCATATTAGAATTCATTTGTTCACCTCACCATGTGCAAAACTGTGGTAGCAAGATCTTGTTACAGTTCAAAAAGTTTGAAAATGTGCAACAAAATGAAAAATTGTTGAAATGATCTGAAAATCTACCCAGATCATCCTGTGAATAAAAATCAGCCTGCCAAATCTAATTTTTCTACCTAAGGCAGTTTTTCCTTAACTGTAAAAAGAAGAAAATTCCAAAATTATTTGAAAACAATGCATAAATAAGAGTACCCTTAATGGTGCATTATATAATCACCATGTTGTAAACAGTGTTGATCTACTTTTCTTCTGTAAAAACCTCTTTCATTGGCAAGATACTCTGGTACTAAAAGACTTCGTACAGTAGAACCTCTCCTGAAAGATCACCCCTTCTGCCAAATAATTATGGTCTCTCAAGACAGGTTGTCTCATACCAGGTCATGCCACTATATAATCAATAAATCTAAGCACTGAGAATATGGTCTTTCAAGACAGGTGGTCTCACACAGCAGTGGTCTTTCAAAACCGGTTTTACTGTACATATTTAGAATGTTGCTGCTTTCATAGTGACCAGCTCCTTTCACCCCTTGAACCCACAATCTTAACCTTTGACCTTCTGAATCAGAAATAAAGACATGTCTTCCTTGTCTCAAATTCATGTCATCTGTCACTGTGTTGCAAGCCACATGCAAAAATCCGAATTTACTCCTTGCTGCCTGTGACAAAATTTCATGAGTTAGGATAATTAAAAATACATCATCAACAATACACTGAAAGTGACCTTTATTGATCAAATAATAAGTAACTGTGTTTAGAAGGGAAACTTTGATAGGCTCATTCAAGCAGCATCAAAGGTCGTGTTGGGTCAACCTTCCATGAAATTTTAATTTGGGATTGCAATGACTGGTTAAGCAGGTTTATGTATATTCATTAGAAACAAAAAAATCATATCAGATGCAGCCATGACGAGAAATGTATAGCAGATTTTTGCCTCTGGATTGCGACAAAGACCATCCACAAAAATTTTTTGTCAAGGTAAACAAGACAGAAAGTTATTTTGCAAAATCCATTTGTCTTCTTTCAGTCTCAGTGACCTTGATCTTTCACTTAGTTATTCAGCTGAAACCATTTTCCTTCTTGCAGCCATTCTAATCCTGACATTTGACCTTTAAACCTTCAAATGAATATGCATTTTCCTTTCTTGAAATGCAAGCCATCTAGAATGTTTTATCAAGGCATGTGGTACAGAACTTGAATAGTTTTGTGGAAACCCTTTTTCCTTCTTTCAGTTCATGAGAACCTTTTTAATCCCAAAATGAAAAGGCTTCTTGCTTATGCAAGCCATCCATACAGTCTGATCAAAGTAGGTAGCATGAACTTAAAATATAATACAGAAACTGTTCTTCCTAGAGTCACAAGATTCTAAGAAAGAAAGCCACAAGTGAGAAGGGATTTTTTTCTTATTCTTAGCGTCATTGTGACCATAAACCTCTATTAAATCCAAAGTAAATAGGTTTTTTTTTCCAATCTCAAATGCAAGCCATTTACAAGGTTTGGTCAAAGTATCTGGCACACAAGTCAAGCTATTGTGTGAAAAAAGTTTTCCTTCTTCAGTTCCACCGATCTTGATGGTAGAGCCCAAAGTCAGTAAGTTTCTTCCCTGACCAAAATGCATGATACTTACAAAGTTTGGTTATGACAGATTGTGGGGAACTCCAGTCGTGGTGCATAAACAATATAGAGAACAGACAGACAATGTTATTGCTCAATTGTGTCAACAAGTTTGGTTTTTGTCAATAGCTGAATTTCTGATTTCTATATCAAGTCAGTCTAGGACTGAATCCCATTTCCACTATTTTACAGCAATCAAATGCTGGCAATTAACGAACTCCTCAGGATGATGACCTTCCATCATGCCAGACTTTTGTTCTCATTTATACTGCTGATAAGCTGTCGACAGGAACCAGTTCTTTCACAGACAAGATTCCTTTTTATTTCTTTTCATTTACAGAAAGATATTTCTTTACAGGAGTTTGTTCTCTTCATTTCCATATATTGTTCATGGTGCTACCTGCATATCTTTCATGGACATGCTATTAAAACGATACTTGGACATTTTCTGTACACATTGCTCTTCCATTTTCTTTGACTCCTATTTTCACCATTGGCTACGTATTACATTTAACTACCTAATATTATGTATTAATTGTTGCTTTCTTTTTTAGTGGATTGCAAGTATACAATTTTGATGATATATTCTGGCATAACATTAATTATGTCAACTGAAAGAGTCAAATGATGGCAATGTTTTGGGACAATATTAAGGTTTCAAGTCCATGATCCTTACTGTCAACCACGCTTTTGGCAATAAGCGGTATCCAAACAATGACAATAAAGTGCCTAGAGCTGCATCACCTGAAACTATCATTATTGAGACAACTTCATTTAGCCATGCAGAACGACCTTCCACATTTCTGTGAGATGTAGGGGCCTAACATTTGGATTGTACAAAAAGGGAAAGTAGATACTGTGAAATTTTTTATTTAATTCATTATTGTTAATTTCCAGAAGTGACAATATTTTTTCAACAGATTTTGTTATTAGTTAAGATCAAATAACAAAACTACTGCTATAAAAGACCAGCAGATTGGGTGACGATCTCAAATGGAAATAGTAAATACAGAGAGACTAGGGAAATAGGGTACACAGGCAGATTAGGAGATCTGGTCACTAAGCCATTAGAAACAATTTAAAAAACTGGTATTGCCAGTTCAGTTTTGCATTGTTCACTACTTGACCCATCAAATTTTTAAATATAAAACTACCACAGTTCCAAACCTGAGATTAAAATGTCCAATTACCATATATATATTCTCTCACAAGTCAAGTTCAACTGCAAACTGGACAGACCCAGATCACATAATAAAAAAACAATAAAATCTGATTACCATAAAAATAAGTTGAGGCAAACCACTAGCAACAAAGATCCTGTTCTGCTGTAGCATAATATCCATGCAGATCAGGGTCTATGTTATTTGTTCAATTGATCACTCCTAACAAACCGCACAGACCCAGATCTGCTGCCCCATTATGTGACAGTAGATCTGGGTCTGTGCAACTGACAACTTGACTCGACTTATAAGCAAGTATATACATCATTTGTACGTTTAGATTAATGACTGTTCTGTCCATCACCTAGCACTGTTTACTATTTAGTATCAAATATCATGCATGTGAAAGACCTACCAAGGGCAGCTACCAATGTTTCTTCATGCAAACTTCTGGCCTCGGCTTTCTGTGGGGAGTCTTCGCCTTTATTGGATAGGCTTTCCATACTTCCACATGGTGAGTTAAGCTAAAAAAAGGGGGTATTAGAAGAGTTAGTCTTCACTATCATGCTGGGTAACTGCAGTATCCAGGTCCCCATTTTTTAAATTTTGAAGGTGGTTTTTAACATTAACTGACATGGATGCTTAAAATTAATCTGTGAAATACTGGTTAATGCAAAATACTGTAATCTCCTAAATTTCCAGATATCTATGGATTGTCAAAATGGAGATCAGGTGACTGCAATCCACCCGTCATGCACAGCATAGCAAGTTAATACATCACATCTCACTCATATGTCTTCATACATTGACAGAAATAAATACTACACATATCACTAATAATCGTACGTCACACATAACTGTTACGGCAAGAATATTTAATCTGTTTGACTATTCCATTAATATTTGATGTAAGGGTATGGGAAAGTAACTCTTTCTATCAGCCCATGCAACTGTTTTTGATAATTATTAAGCCCGCTGAGTATTTAATTAATTTTCTCATGCCAGCCTGTTCATAATTTACATAACAGCAGCACTCAAAGCCAGATAAACTGAGGACAAAAACCTGATATACTCCTGACAATGGCATGAGTGCCCTAGCTTAGTAAAAATTAAGTATAGTAAACAAGAAAATCAGCTCTCTAAAAAATAAGGTATATGTTGCTATGGCAACAAGATAAAAGCTTCTGAAACAAATTTATGTAAATTCTACAAGGTCTGAGAGATGCATGTCACAATCAAAGAGAACAACACTGCAATTTTAACCTTTACATGCAATAATCTACATAAACAACTGTCTTATTACATGTAGATATTTTTCTTTTGCTTCACATGCTTGTATACAATTCCAATGGATCATTATGCAATGTAAATAGCTCAATAGCAAAGCCCCGGCTTTCAACATCCATTGTCCTTGACATGCTTCCCTGTTCTGACAAGTGAAAGTATTTGTCTAATGTCAGCGGTTTACCCATATCGTAATTCTTCTGTATGTAATGTATATAAAATCAACTCATGGCACCAATGACAAAATAATATTTCAGTCATTTATCAACACTATTCTGCAGTTTCATGAAAGTACTATAAGTAGAGTGGGATGGAGAAATTTAAATGTATCAGTAGATCAAGATATCGACCATGTATTTTTACACGTTATCATAACCATCACATTGCATTGCTATATATCTCCATATATTTACAGTTTCATTATTGCAATATCACAGGTTTATTATATTACTTAAGATCAGTTTGTCATTTTCTACAACATGTACAGAAAATACATGAATGGCCAAGTACTAACATAAAGGTCAAGGCTAAAGATAAAAATAATCTGAACCCCCCCCCCAACCCCGATCACTGCATGTTGACTGCTGTTATTATATCTATAAAAAATATGTAACAACTGAAATGTACTAATGTTGAATGTTTGATCAAGGTAAACATGCTACTGTGTATCGGAGCTCTGTACTAGATTAAACTGGAACCAGATTTGCATGTGGGGGTGGGTTAATTTCAAATCTGAACAATTTTTGTGGCCTATCATTTTTGACTATATAAAAAATGCTCAATCTGATAATGCACTGTGATGGCAATTATGATAATATCAGTAATATATTTAATGGCAACATTTTTTTTTTCTTACACAATGCTTTGAAGATGACAACAACAGCCAGTACATCTGGCACGTGTACTACCCACATAATCCTAAGAAAAAAAGGAGGAGGCATTCTGCATGTTGGCTATGACTGGGAAGTCAGACTGTGATCATGTTCTTTTCAATTCTGGCCATCTAGTACTAATTGGAAGAGGGAACATTTAACTTAGGCTGGAGATCAGGCTTGAGAAAATTCTAACTGCTACACAAAAGTTTAACAAAAGAAATGTGGAACAAATCTAACAAAAAAAACTTCATTCTGAAGCCAATCCAGCTCACATGCTTCCAAGGTAAGTCATACCGCAGCTTATGAGCAGCACACTCAGGTCATTTGTAACCCACCTTTACTGCATACTTCATTAATGAACAGGGTGTTATGTAGAGTTATCCATTTCTCAGATGTACAGGAGCCTCATTTCAAGCTAACAGAATTTCCACATTATACAGATTGTATGGATTTTTTTGCACATTATACAGTTCCTTTGTTACAGCTGCAGATGTGTACAAATGCAAACAGCTCTCTTTCCCTCTCCTAATGAACACTAGGTGACTAACTTACCACCACTGCATCTGACCCCAAACCAATTAGTTAATACTATCAATGTTGACAGTTGTGCAAGGACTGGTACCTGAGCTTTATATCTGTACCAAGTCTATCAATTAGTAGTTTTCAGCATGCAGTAATTGATCTTGCCTCTGAGTATGACACAACACTTTTGTAAATAAATAATTCCAATTTGATTTGTCTTCTAAGATGAATGCTGCCAGTAAGTAAAGTGAAGTCACGTAAGTAAAATGTTATGCGCCAAACGAAGAGTGCCTTGCCTGTAAATAACTTTCACAATTGCTACTTAGTATGGGAGCTGACTCTGCCTGTATGCTATTAACAGTAACAAACTGTGTATGTGTCAGTGAAGACAAACCTAAGATAGCCAGTCAGATCAACTCTGGTCAGTGTCTCTACATAAATAAATGGAATTCCAATGATTACATGTATTAAATTCTCAATAAGGCAGTCAACAGTTTTCATCAGGCTGGATCAATTTTCAGCAAGGTTAACATATAAAAAATATCAAGTACTAGCAAGAAAAGAAGTTTTAACAACTGTTACAGTTAATTTCCTTTTTTATCAACACACCGTATAATTGTTGTTGTGACTGCTACATGGCACTATTGCACTTGCTTATAAACTACTGGTCAAAACGCCATTCTGATGCACTCTCCTCCTTTCACTTTCATCACTAATATTGTTCCAATTATCAGCCTACACAAGATGATCTAGACTGCGAGTGTTTTTTCTGAAGCATATGAGAACACCCTTGAACAGCCTGCATTTGAATGTGGAACAATAAGCACTACATTCATGAAGCTGCATACCAAGTTGTATCTCAACTGGCCATTTGCACCCTTGAATTTACTGATGAGATCCCATGGCTTGAAAACTCAGTTTAAGATCTCAGGATTCAATTCATCCACTTGGTAATTCAAAAACTCTGCTTCCAAGTTATCTAGCAACAGTGCTCGAAGAAATTTGTTTTACACACATGGCCAGGGCTGGTGACTTTAAAAAAAATATCAATCCCTGACTCCAACTCCACAAGCCCAGAATCCAATTTCCATGTGTCCAAAATTGCCCCTTTTTTCAATATTGTTTTTCACACACTGTTGCAATTGCTACACTTCAAATATGAAAAAATAACAACAAAATTATAATAAATTGACTTGTGTGTTTATTTGACTCTCAAAAAATTTCACACACAGCTGTTTTCTCTCCAGGTCCTGAGGTCAGCCATTGTCTAATTCCTCTAACAATATCCTTCTTACCCAGCGGATCAATAGTGGATCAAAAGTGTTCATGTTCGGAAGCATGGCTTGATTTATATACAGTTTCTGTTTACACTTTTGATATTGTTCTTAGATGCCACTTAATTTGTTTAACAAGTATTTCATTACATTAGTGTACGCGTGAGCAAGGGAAAGCTGAATTATTATGCATTAATCTTTAACTTGAAAAATCGTGAACAACGCAATAGCAATTAAACAAGACCATGAAAAAATAAGAATTACCTAAGTGTTTTTGCCAAAATCATTTTTAGTCCGTCTTTTCTTTTTTATCTCAATCTCAAAAGCCAACACATACATATTTTTTCCCTTTATTAGTTATAATTGCTGAAAAAACATCCTGCATTTGGCCTGAACTCTCCAGATTACAACAATAAAGTAACAAGTTAACAGCTTGTCATGTATATAAGCTAGCTTTGATGGCATTATGCAGCCATGCATTGTTGCACTGGTTGCAAGAATTGCTGGAACTGTCTCAGTCCCTACTAGACTGGTTCTGGATGGTTTCTGGCACATACTGGCAAAACAGTATTTTAAGTATCACATGTATGTTAAAGCCATACCAGCACTAGTCATGGTAACCCAGGCAACCTATTCCTCATTCATACATCACATGCTTTGCTTTGTACTTATCGTTTACCACTTTTGATAGAAGTATGATAAATAGACATCTTCATAAGGGTATAAATATTAATAATTTACTAGTTTTTCATTATCTTGAAAATAAATTTCCAGATTTCATTAGTGCAATCAATGTTTTTTTAAGGCAAATTAGATATTTTTTTTTAGACAAGCCCAAAAGGCACCTCACTTAGAATATAGCAGGGGCCTGATTTAAAATTAGACGAGCCCTGGGCGTCGGGCAACAGGATTTTATGAGCACTGTGCAAGTTGATTTCCTTGGATTACATACATACAAATCTCTTTGGAAAAACATCACATTGCTGAAATCATCTTTCTTTTGACACATCAGCAACTATACTGTGCATGAAGTTCATTTCAAGGGAAATCTCTTAACTATGTAATCACCAACACTTGTGTAATACTCCCATACTCACTGAGGGTTTCATCAGGTTATTTAAAGCCATGTATTTTCTTGTTTCTGAACCTACTTTAAGTGTATCATCCTACTTTTGTTTCCTACAATCATGATAATCAATCTCAGTAAGATGCTTGGCTTCTGGTATTTCTGCAGCCTTTTTGAACCTGACCAGCAATTGCGGGTTTTCTTTAAGTTTATGATCATTGGCTCTTCCTGTTGCAGGATTAGGTTAGGTTTGTTTAAACAAGTGGATGATGTGGTTTAGAAATAAGTAAAAATGCTTGAACCTCTGAGACTGCAAAACCATACACACACTCGCAAACCATTCTGTTAATACTTCCACAAGTAATTAATTTTACCTTCTATTCATTATGACTTAAAGCAAAATCAAAAGGGTATACAGGTCTTTAGTATGTGCATACATGTGGTGGAAATACAGTTTCAATTGTTGGTGTATGTTTTGTTATGAGATTTACACTCACAAAATTGACTAAAATAATATTTTGAGTGTACATGTTGGGTATAACATGAAGCTGTAATAAATGTCAAAACTTTCATTCAAGTGTCATGTTAAAGGCATTGATACAATCCACAAACAATTAGAAATAAAAAAAAACCCACAGCTAGTTCCATGGATCTTTTGGCAATTGCCCCCACTTACCCCACCTTTGATGTGAAATTTAGACAAATTTTGGTCAGCGGTTTATGAAACATGTCATATAAAAAAAATTAAATTTCCTGAAACTATGACCATATTTAATGGCATATACTGACATCAACTGTATATGTGAGGGTGCTTTTTGTAAAATCTGGTCAAAAATGTGTTTAGCAGTTTTAAGAAGAAATGATTTAAATATTTTATCCTGTTTTTAGTAAAGGCATGTATGGCAAATTGCATCAATGTACACACATGGAAGGATTTCATGCAATGTATCTTTCAGTCAAATAGTCATTTATAAAACTTTTGCTGTTTTTAGTAATGATGGCTGTATTTGATGGCAATATTGGCATCATTTGCATGAACTTAAAAGGCCTTCATGCCACAATGCGATTTTTGAGAAAAAGTTGTCTAAACCTTTTTCTACTTGTAGTAACAGTAGCCATAACTGAAGAACAGACTGACATTATTTGTATAAAATTGAAAGGCCTTTAGACCAATCTTCTTTCTCTGTCAAAGTTGATCAAATTCTGCTCAGTGCTTTTATGAAAATCTGTTAAAATACTTTTATGTCAAATTTGGGCAAAATATTGTGTTTAGCTTTTATTTAGAACTCATCCAGCTTTTTGTCTGTTTTTAGTAATGGCAGTCATATTGATTAACATCAATATATAATAGGTCTTTTATGGTATGATACAGTTAAATTTGGATGTGATGTGATGTGATTATGATTTTTAACGTAGCTTTAACAATTTTTCAGTCATATCACTACGATGTCTGCAGTGTGGCAGTTTATAGTGATGTCTAGCACTGGGGCATCATGCCGCAGACATGTAGCATGATGTCCCACCCAGTCACATTATCCTGACACCAGGCCGACCAGTCCTAACACTAACCTCTTAATGCTGAGCGCCAAGCGAGGCAGCTGTTAGTACCATTTTTGTAAGTCTTTGGTATGACTCGACCGGGGATCGAACCCACGACCTCCCGCATCCGAGGCGGACGCTCTAACCACTAGGCCACCGGAGCGGCATGTTAAATTTGGTCCAATTCTGTTCGAGTGTTTGTGAAAAGTCATTTTAAGTTTTCTCTATTTTTAGCAATGGCAGCCATAGCTGATGGTGAATTGGCATTAACTGTTACACAATTTAAAGGATTTTTTTTTTTTTTAGACTGCATCCATAAAATTTGGTAAAAATCTGTTACTGGTTGTTTCTTTTTTATTTTAACAAGCATTTTAAAGTTTTTTATGACTTAATTATCGTGGACCACATTTCATGGCAAATCATTATCATTTGTATAAAATCAGAAGACCTACACACAAAATGTTTGCCATTAAATTTGATCAAACTCCATTCAGGGTTTTGAAAAGCCATGTTAAGATTTATTATATTTTTTGTAACAGTGGGCATATTTAATGGTAGATCAGCATCATTTGTACATATGTAAAAGGCTTTGATTCTAGGATGCAAATGTATTAAAATTGTGTCAGCAGTTTTTGTGAAATTCCTTTGAAGGTTTTTTCTATTATCAGGAATGGTAGCCACATTTTTTAACTGATCGGAATCATTTCCATAAACATGAAAGACCTTCATGGTAGGATGCTCTCAGCAAAATTTTAGCTGATACTGGTCTAGTGAATTTTGTTACAAAAAGTCCAAATAAGCAATCGTTGATGGACCCATGTAAATCAAATATAGCATCTTTCCCCTTACAACCTGTAGAACTAAAAATCACTTTTCCTGCAGAAATTAGCATTAATCCATGGATTTAAGCCTAATGGTTCACGTTATAGCTTTCTGAATGGGTACATACATCAATGGAACTTTAACAGGCACTCAATTGTGTGAATTTAAATTCCTACACCTATTCATGTACTAGTCATACCTGCTTCACCTTATTCTCTGCGTAAGAGTACTGTGCTGATCAATATGCAGAACAATACTCATTACTATGCAGATCATTTGCAAAGTCTCTGATCCTGCCCTTGGTATTTAAATAGAGTAAACTGCCCACTTCAAAGTAACAAACCCAAAGTTTCTAATTAAAGATTTTTTCATGTATTGAGAATCATAGACAAAGACCCAATTATGTGCCTGTATGGTACAGAAATTTTTTTTAATCTGATGTATTGCCAGGCTTAGAAATGGACCCATTTAAGCAGGACACCCTTAGATACCGCTAATGAGAAAAGAAACACCACTCCACATCAAGAAATTTAAGTAACATGGAAAAAGAGTTGCTACTGTGAGATACTTTGCTTTCATTTAATATTCATACAAAACTTTATGAATTTACAGAAATAATCCATTTTCCTTCTACATCAAATAATAACAAACAACTATCGAATAATTAAGATAAATAACAGAAGATGACCAATATATCAATTTGTATGTCACCAAAGGATTGTACAGCATGTACTAAACATACCAACCTATTTCTAGTACTATATTACAGCTCTTTCATTAGAGTGCCCTCCATTATAATGCCAGTCCAGATATCACATGGTTCCACCATGGAAACCCATTGCAAAATAATGTTTTAAAAAAGAAATATTTATAATCTTTAATTTTTATTAACTTAAAAGATTGATATAAAACTGTTTTATTGATATTATTGTTGTTGTTGCTGTAGGGTTTAACGCCATTTTTCAGCACAAGATAGGCTTATACATGGCAGCCAGTATAAATGGTGGAGGAGGAACCCAGGAAAACCCCCGGAAAGAACCACCAACCCATGACGCTGTTTTATTGAAGTCAGGCATTAGTATTCATTACTGTTAAGCCCATTACTGTATTACCTTCTGCTTTCTCACACCAATATCTCAGCCATAAAAAAAATAATTGTATTTAGTGTAATTTGTTGTGGAAGGGGGCACTTGCAGTGGCCATCGCTATGTAGCGTAAATTGTTGTAGAAGGGAGGAGTTGCTGTAGCCATCAATTACATGTTGTGCAAGTTGCTGCGAAGTGGGGGTGTTGTAGTGGCCATCAAATGTATGTAGTTAAAGTTGTTATGGTGTGGGAAGTTGCAGTGGCCATCGTCATGTAGCGTAAGTTGTTGTGTAAGAGTGGAGTTGTTGTTGCCATTAGTTGTATGTACCATTAGTGAAAGCTGCTGTGAAATGGGGAGTTACAAATTTTATATACTGTTAGTGCAAGCTGCTGTGGAAGGGAGGAGTTGTAATGGCCATCAATTGTATGTGTAAGTGACTGTGGAAGGGAGTTGTTGTAATGGCCATCAATTGTATGTGTAAGTGACTATGGAAGGGAGGAGTTGTAATGGCCATCAATTGTATGTGTAAATGGCTGTGGAAGGGAGGAGTTGCAGTGGCTCAGTGGTTAGCATGGCAAGCTCATATTCAGTGGTTTTTGACTTGGAATTGTGCAAAGACAAGCATGGTTTGCATCTATTCAAGGAACTTAACTTCGATTGCCAATACACTAAATAATCTTCAATGAGCACATGTACCAACAAATCAATTAATAATGTATATCAATGTAAAATAATTAAAGTAAAGGAAAAAGGAAATGTACCATACCTCTGGTGTGATACTGGCATCACTCTTGTTGCTAGCAACAAGTTCTTTTGGTACGTAGTGGGTATGAGCTACTTCTAGTACCATAAACATGCTGGCCATTCCACCCAGGCCATGATTCTGAAGTGTGTGCTCTAGGCCATGGACAAAAGCCTTCAATACGGTCAACATACCCTTGTACACAGGCTTCAACACTGCCTGAAATGCAAAACGTTTTTCAATCAGTCTTAAAATACAGAAAATGTCAGGATATAAATATAGAAATATCATAAACAAAGCCTTAACATGGTTATATAACTAGAGACTATAAACAAGACCATTAACAATCCAAGAATTATCCTTGTACTGCCTGAAATACAGAAAATGTTGATAATTGCAAGGAAAATGCTGCATCAACACATACTGGCTTGAGAATGAAAACCAAATTTAGGTACATTAATTCATACTGGCTACAGAATGAAACCAAATTTATGTACATCTATTCACAGTGGCTACAGAATGAAACCAAATTTATGTACGTCTATTCATACTGGCCACAGAATGAAACCAAATTTGTGTACATCTACTCATACTAGCTAGAGAACAAAACCAAATTATAGATATGTGTTGACTCATAGTGGCTAGAGAACAAAACCAAATGCTAAACATGTGTCTACTCATACTAGCAAGAGAACAAAACCAAATTCTAGACATGTACATCTATTCATACTGGCTAGAGAACAAAACCAAATTCTAGACATGTGTCTACTCATACTGGTTAGAGAACAAAACCAAATTCTAGACATGGGTCTATTCATACTGGCTAGAGAACAAATCCAAATTCTAGATATATATCTACTCATACTAGCAAAAGAACAAAACCAAATTCTGGACATGTGTCTACTCATACTGGCTAGAGAACAAACCAAATTCTAGACATGTATCTACTCATACTGGCTAGAGAACAAAACCAAATTCTAGACATACGTCTACTGATACTAGCAAAAGAACAAAACCTAATTCTAGACATGTAACTACTCATACTGGCAAGAGAACAAAACCAAATTTTTAGACATATGTCAACTCATACTAGCTAGAGAACAAAACCAAATTTATGTACATCTACTCATACAGGCTAGAGAACAAAACCAATTTCTAGACATGTGTCAACTCACAGTGGCTAGAGAACAAAACCAAATTCTAGACATGATTTGACTCATAGTGGCTAGAGAACAAAACCAAATTCTGGACATGTGTCTACTCATACTGGCTAGAAAACAAAACCAAATTCTAGACACGTATTTACTCATACTGGCTAGAGACCAAAACCAAATTCTAGACATGTGTCAACTCATAGTGGCTAGAGAACAAAACCAAATTCTAGACATGTGTCGACTCATACTGGCTAGAGAACAAAACCAAATTTCTAGACATATGTCAACTGATACTTGTCAGAGAATGAAAACAAATTGTATGTGCACATCTGCTTATGCTGTCTTGGGAATAAAACCAAATACTATACATGTATATCAATCTATACCAGCTAGTGCATGAAACTAAATCCTATACATGTCATCCACTTGTACTTCCAGGACTAAACCCTATACATGTACTTCTTGCCTATACAACAGTGAAATCTAACTGATTTGCTAACATAACTTTTCTTACGTCAGTTTGGTTGTCTCAGTCATGGTGTCCACGCTCTAGGAACTACTTTTAAAAAGAAGAAACCCTTGTTGTCTTCTGCTAAATAGAACTCTTATAAAATCAAACAACAACAACAGGTGTATAACAAAAAGAATGTCCTCACAAGCAACTTAAGGTCTCTCCAACTTTGATAACACACCATACAAAACATTCTGAGAGAGAAAGACACACACACGCACACAAAGTCAAGCTACTTGGCAGAGATCATAACTGAAAATATATCATATCACCCAAAACTGCAAAAACCATCAGTGCTGATCATATTAATAAATTGTCTGAACCCTTGCTGTTGGGCTAAACACGCTTTAACTAACTTGAACACTATGTTAAACACTTCATGGTTTAAAAATATCTTGCACTTTGCAGTATGGGAGAGAGGGTGAAGAACACAGAAACATCAAGTGTGGTGATATCTCTTTAAAGCGAGATTGTGAACTAAATTTAGAATATTCTGAGTTTAATGAGACAGAGATGATGACAAAGACATTGGAGGATGTAAAAAAACACAACCAATGAAAAATTAAGAATGTACGCCAACCTCGTATTTCCAGATAGGTGTCCTGTATCTGCAATTATTACAAGAACAAACATCCCAGTGATTACTGTGACATGACTATACATTCTACCTTGCCCATGTAACCCATATGGATGCACCTGTCGCAAATGAGTAATGGATTTGCATGGGCACCAGCTGTGGCATGAAAACTGTATCTTAATGAAACAAAAAGGCTGTGAAAGCTTGCAACAAGTTGACTCTAAACATATCACATAAACTCAAGCTGGAGAAAATATTTATGCCAGAACTAACAGAAAACACTGTTCCTGACACAGAGGCTATACACATCACTGACTACAAAAAATCCAAACTCTCTCAAGAGTTACTACAAAGCCGGCAACAAAAAGAAATGTGTTATGTCGGACCTGCATTCTTCAAACTTTGTGAAACACACCCAATCCACCCCAGCTAAATCAAACATAATAATGGTGTCATGTTTGCTAAGCCCCAGCTACAAAGTCATGTATAAGCTATAATCTACCTGTCTTGGGAATATTACCACGGCCATGTGTTTGATGTCTAAAGATTGCCCCAGGTGAGTGTTAAACTCATACGCAAGATTACCTGACCCACCGAAGACCGGAAACTTGAATCAGCAAAAGGTGATAGATCGCACCATCTAAACAAAGGCTTGTAGTTATCACACATATGAATTAGTACAAAGATGAAAGGGAATCACGCAGGGTGAGCAGGGCGTGTTCTCATCCGTCCCCAAGTTGACAGACAGCGAGAGGGACATGGTCCACTAAGTTTGAATGGATCGGTTCACAACAATATCCAATCGGAATTGAGATAGAGGGTATGAGTACAATTCTGATCCAAAGGATATTTCAGATGAGTAAGAGAAAATTTAGAAGGATTGCTGATCAATAGGGTTACTCCGAGAATGAAGCCACTTGTAATTTGGCAGCAAAACTTAGAGGTAGATTCTATGGAACAACAAAGCTTCAAAAAGGTCAGTAAGTTATTTGCTCGATTTTTGCAGAATATTACGGCATCATAATTGTAATTATTTGTAGTATGTATACTTAATTACTAGGATCATTTAGTATGTAGAATTACCTCTGTAGTGTTTCATTTACATGCATATTTGAGAAATGGGCTTGAGCTTATGTAGAGAATTATTACATGCGAGGCAGAATTATGTAGATTGATAGCTTGTGGTCAGAATTAATTTTGCAATTCACTATTAGGTGACTTCGTAGCAAACCAGTGCATTTATTAATGCATAATGTTAGAATTTACACATGCTTGAATTGTGAATTTGGAATGGTTGAAGTATGTAAGATTAGTTACAATGGACGTATGAATATATCAGAGTATGGATATTTGAATATTTGCGTAATGTGTATGAGTTGTAAGGCAATGGAATGCATCTGATTATTATCATATTGTTTAGTATAACGGGATTAGGAATATGTATTGATGTGATAGCATTTATATTGATGTATGTATGAAAAGTAATTGATACTGTGCTGTATTATGACCATTGTTTTACCATGCAAGAACGTATCGGTATCTCGATGTGAACGAATACATGACTGAAGAAATTTAATAACCGTTATCTGATAGGCTGTGTGTGGTGTGAGATGAGAGGGTTAAGGAAAAGATTGTACTGTCCTTGTGTTTTCACAGGAAGCTTTTCAGGGGACAGAGAACTCTGGGTTTTATTGGGTCCCGAGTTTTCAAGAGTTGGAGACAGAATTGAAGCTGTAGCCGAGACAGTCGAAGTCGATAGAAAAGCAGTCATGGTAGAGAAAATGGAGGAGGAGGAGAAGGAGTCTAAAGAAAGTGGAAGTGGAGAAGGAGTCTAGAGAAAGTGGAGGAGGAGTCTAGAGAAAGTGGAGGAGGAGGAGGAGTCTAGAGAAAGTCGAGGAGGAGAAGGAGCCTAGAGAAAGTTGAGGAGGAGAAGAAATCTGGAGAAAAGTCGAGGAGGAAGGGGAGAAGGAAGTGGGAGAAATAAGAAAGAGAAAGGATACACCAGATGAGTAGAAATACAAGCACAGGTGAAAATCAATCTCACACTGCTGATCAAGTGAAGCAATAGGCTTATTAAAGGGTCGAGTGGAAGGAGTGTAAATGAGAATTTGAATCATCTGATTATTGAATTGTTATTAAATTGTTATTCACTGAATTTCAACCTAAGTTTTTTGTATATTTAACCATCTAACCTTTGGCATTGCTGACTGGGGGCTCGGAGCTTTACATCTATCTTTCCCTAAATTTAACTTCCAACAAAACAGAGCCTGGGTGGGACTTCTATAATAGTTTAATAAAACATTGGGAGCACCCCACCCCAACCATAAAATCCTCACAAATGTAACTGCAACTGAAAAATCTGACACTTACCAGTCAGAGTGGTTTATTCATCAGTCCACATGCTACTCCACAAGATTTCCATGTAGCATATCATTGCACTAGTGATATCAACACTTGCCATATTTCCAGGACAGAAAATATAAATTTCCAAGAAAATCATGAATTGGAAATCTCCTCAGTCATTACACACTTTGTTACAGCTGTGTACCGAGTATTGTATCATAACATTGGCTACCACAGAATCTTTTCCAAATTAGAACTGATGAAAATTAAAAGTTATCCATATAAAAGATATTAATACTTACTGTTATTTTCATATGTCATCCACTGATTAAATGTGATAATGAAGAAACAATATCCAATGTTTTTGTTTCCATTTTCTCATGTGTAGAACTTGTGTCTTAGGGTGAATAGGTCACATCAATACCATCATTAACTTATTCATATTAATGTCCAGTGCTTACAAACAATAGCACATTGTTCCAGACACTGATGGTACTATACTTACAACATGTAACTTATTTCTTGCTTTTCTTCTGAGAATGGCATATAAAGCTAGAATCTACTCAGATAATTATTGATATTTCATAAAAGAGTACAAGACCTGATGACCAGAGGCAATAATAGTCCTGATTCAGGGGTCAAGCTAGACTTAGATTTTAGGGAGAAGTGACTTCTCCTTTTGGTCAGAACAGGGAGAAGTGGGAGCTAAACAGGGAGAAGTGAGACCAAAACAAGAAACACGATATATATATATATATATATATATATATATATATATATATATATATATATATAGATAGATAGATAGATAGATAGATAGCTGCATTATCTTATTTTAATGATGTGCTCTATTTCTCAGTATGCTTTTAACAGTTTTAAGCAATGCCTTATTTTCAAGTTGAAAAATATGTGTTATATGTTAGTATCAACATATTTTGTACGCGTATAAAATTTTTTATATTCATACCCATTCTATTCATACTTGTAGTATATGTGTGTTTGAATTGAAGTAAATGCAGTGTGTTTTGGCCGTATGACTTAAAAAGCACATCAGAAGCTATACATTATAATTAATTTTCACTGATAGCAGTAACAAGAATAGAGTCTTGTAACTGCAAGTTGGTAAAAATGCTTAATAAACAAACTATCACTTAATTATTTTATTTTCTATAAGTTTTGTGTAAAATTGCTGTCAAAAAGATTTCTAACATTCTTTGAAACAGCCCCTAATACATGTACATAAGAATAAATGCACAAATGACTTCAAACCATATTCTTCGTCCTGATTTCATTGTTCCCGATAAAACATTACTGTAACTATTCATAGACAACACACTGAAGCACTAAAGTCGATATATAACTAAACTGGACCCTTTTTTCCCCCAACTGAAAATCCAAGAACTCGTATTGCACAGTGCGAGTGCATCTATTTTTAGAAGGAGGGCTTTTCTTAATATAACTACTCACTTTCTTGCTTCGTTACAAAAATCCATTAATAGGACTGCATATTTATGGTTGTATTATTTGTCTACCTACTGGTAATAATGACATGCATTGGTTAAATATTATTTGCTTCATTACTATATATATTTTTCGTATTTTCACAGTTTAATGAAGTGGTATATCATTATACGCAGCGATGTCCGCCATTACAAGTTCATTTACGGTTTCAAACTGATTTTATACAGAAAATACGCAAATACGGCCGTTAAAATCTCCATTTATTAAAAAAAATGAAATAAATTAGAAAACGCTCTTCACCGATCATATTTTTAAAAGCAAATTACTATTTGCATATTGATGTTTAAATTTTGAAACACAATTTGGTATATTTTCATCATAGCACAGTGTGCCCAACTTCATGAAATCAAGCAGTAATATCTTGCTCCGGAAAGGGTTAATGGTCAGTTAGCTATTAAAACTTGCATGTGAATGTGCCAGAATTTCTTTGTCGCCGTAAGCTGATTGGTATCAAAACCACGTAAATACATTTGGCCTTGGGTTACAACAGTGCCAGAACTTACTGGCTACAGCGAGGGGACATCTCAAAGTTTTACTCAACAGTCATTTTACGTCTGAAAAATCAGAGGGCGAAGTCGTTTTCGCTTTCCTAACAGAAGAAGGCGAAGTTTACGTTTCTCAGGCGACTTTTTCGCCCACTTCGCCCAGTAGCGTGACCCCTGCTGATTAATACTGTATGCATTAAACCTGCTACCTGTATTGCAAATGTACAGGGTTAATTTAATTTGATGGGGAAAAAAAAATTGGGTAATAAAATTTAACTTGGTCAGTGTTTGTACCATGGAAATCCCAGTCATGGGATTACATTATTGTTTCCCCAATTGGCAATGTAACCCCCTGACTGAGATTTCCTTGTCTTGTTGCAAACCTCACCATAGAATCTATTAATCTATTTATATTGGCTACAGAAAAAACCCAAATACTATGCATGAACATCTATTCATACAGGCCAGAGAACAAAACCAAATACCATACATGTTCTTTGACTCATAATGGCTAGCAAATAAAACCAAATCCAAAACATGAACACCTGTTCATACTGGCTAGAGAATGAAATGAAATTATACATTTGTACATGTTCATCCTGGCTACAGAATGAAACATAATTCTATATATGTATATCTCTTCATCCTGGCAACAGAATGAAACCAAATTCTATATATGTACATCTGTTAAACCTGGCTAGAAAATGAAACCAACTTTTACACACATACACATACTTGTACTTGCCAGCGAAACTAAACTGTATACATGTACATCCTCATGCTGGCTTGAGAACAAAAACAAATACTATATATGTTCATACTGGCTAGAGAATGATAACCAAATTTTACACTCATACATCTGGTCATACTTGCCAGGTAAACTAAACCCTATACATATATATCCTTATTCTGGCTAGAGGACTTGACCAAATACTATATATGTACATCTACCCATACTGGCTAGAGAATGAAACCAAATACTATATATGTACATCTACCCATACTGGCTAGAGAAATAAACCAAATACTATATATGTACATCTACCCATACTGGCTAGAGAAATAAACCAAATACTATATATGTAAATCTACCCATACTGGTTAGAGAATGAAACTAAATACTATATATGTACATCTACCCATACTGGCTAGAGGACTTAACCAAATACTATATATGTCATCTACCCATACTGGCTTGAGAATGAAACCAAATCCTATATATGTACATCTACCCATACTGGCTTGAGAATGAAACCAAATCCTATATATGTACATCTACCCATACTGGCTTGAGAATGAAACCAAATACTATATATGTACATCTACCCATACTGGCTAGAGAATGAAACCAAATCCTATATATGTACATCTACTCATACTGGCTTGAGAATGAAACCAAATCCTATATATGTACATCTACCCATACTGGCTTGAGAATGAAACCAAATCCTATATATGTACATCTACCCATACTGGCTTGAGAATGAAACCAAATCCTATATATGTACATCTACCCATACTGGCTTGAGAATGAAACCAAATCCTATATATGTACATCTACCCATACTGGCTTGAGAATGAAACCAAATATTATATATGTACATCTACCCATACTGGCTAGAGAACGAAACCAAATACTATATATGTACATCTACCCATACTGGCTAGAGAATGAAACCAAATACTATATCTGTACATCTACCCATACTGGCTAGAGAATGAAACCAAATACTATATATGTACATCTACCCATACTGGTTAGAGAATGAAACCAAATCCTAAATATATGTACATCTACCCATACTGGCTAGAGAATGAAACCAAATCCTAAATATGTACATCTACCCATATTGCCTAGAGAATGAAACCAAATCCTACATATATACATCTACCCATACTGGCTAGAGAATGAAACCAAATTCTATACATGCATGTGTACTTTCAGTGTCATGTTGTTGTTGTTGTTGTTATAGGGTTTAACGCCATTTTTCAGCACAAGATAGGCTATACATGGCGGCCAGTATTAGTGGTGGAGGAAGAACCCTGGAAAACCCAGGGAAGAACCACCGACCCACGAGAAGCTACTGGCAGGCTTTCTCACGTACCCACATTAGCCGAGCCTGGACTCGAACTCACGCAGACAGAGGTGAGATGGCAGTGATCCGTAACGGTCAGCGCTTTAGACCACTCGGCCACTCGGGGCCCCTTCAGTGTCATGTAAGACGCTCATAGAAATGCAATCTTATAAAGCTGAGGTCAACTTCTTCATTAAAACTGGTGATGTTGTCTTACATGTTATAGGCACAGTTTTCAATATTGTAATTTAATCAACAGGCACAAATCACTGACTCTAGTGGCAGAGACTAGGTGCATTTAAGAACAGTTTGGACAACAGTGGTTGATTATTTGGGCATATGGGTACAAGAAAGATAAGTTCCTTGGTCATTTAGTTGTAGAATTCTGGGCATCCTGAAGAAGATGTTGAGTACATAATAAACTGGGATGTCAGTTAATGGAAGCCATGATAATCAAAAGTTGTTTACTTGAAATGTATCTTATAGTATTTGCTCACTCTCCTGTTTGTTTGTATCCCCTACCAACTTTAAAAATAAAAAGCATCAAAGATATAAAAAAAAATGACATTACTTAATTATTTCACTCATCAATTTTAATTTCTGATCTGTCACCAGGAGGTCCTTAACACTGTCAACTTGTTAGTGTTTCAAGCAAAATGGAAACTCTGAATGCAAACAAGCAGACAGACTGCTCACTGTCCTTTTCTGGTTTCTAGAATAGTTTATCTCTGTGAAAACTGTGTCGTCTGCATCAAATATTTGTATTGTCTGGTTTTAATATTTATAAAACAAACTGAACAAATAATAAGGAAAAACTCTTGAATAATTGTGTTCAAAGAGATGCAACTCCAAAATTTATGGAATTATTAAGATTATTAAAGACAGTGAACTACATGCCATCTGCTGCTTGAAAACATTGACCCACCCATGCAAATATGGTGACCATATTACTAAAAACTCCCATTTGTTCTAAATGCAAACAAACCGACGGGGTTTTGGGACCCCATTGTGAGGATCAGGTTAGAAATTATAAATTGATGAATGAAATGACCAAGTTTTGTGCGTTTTATATCCCTGACATATGCTTTTGAAATCGGCAGGGTGGTACAAACAAATGGGAAAGTATGAGAATACATTACAAAGAATGGGCTTGAGGTTCAGATTTTCTCAATGGAAAAAAATCTTATCACAACAAATTTCACATTCTGTGATGAACTCAAGGAGTGAGAACATGGTATGTTCAAAAATATTTTGAGATTATTTACAAGATATCACAGGTATGACTTGGTGTTTTCTCCAGGGTGCATAACTACTTGAATCCTAATAAAATTGAATGCCCCTTCCCCATAAATGAGCAAACAGTCTAAAATCATGCACAGCTGATCTTCTGTGATTGCAACAAAACCTTTAAACATTCTTCAATATCAACAAAGCTTGTTTAGTTTCAAGATCAACTGCCATAATGAAGCATATACAAAGTAATCTTTCTGCCACTGAGCTATTAGATACTTTCAATGATTATCTAGTTGTTCAAAGTGTCTCACCTGGCGAGGCTGACAATTGCAAACATGCAATTTAGTACCATATTTACTGACTTATGAGTCCAACTGCATAATGTGCCAGCAGCTGTTGGTCTGTGCAGTTTGTATGGAGTAATCAGTAGAACAAACAACAGAGACCCTGATCTGTAGGCACATTATACTATGGAAGATCAGATCTATGTTGTTTGCAGTTGCAGTCAATTTATAAGCATGGATATATGGTATTCCATGATAATGTCCTTACTACAACATGCTATTCTAATGCAACTTTCATAGGATCACAACCCTTTTGCCAATAATGATGAGCAAACAACTGTAAAAAGTTGTATCTTTATTCACAAAAAGTTATTATCACACACACATTTGTTCGAACAGTGTGTGTAATTTGGATTTTAAACGCAGCTTTAACAGTTTTCAGTCATATTGCTAATGATGTCTACAGTGTGGCAGTTTATAGCCATGTCTAGCACTGGAGCATCATGCTGCAGACATGCAACATCATGTTCCACCCAGTTACATTATCCTGACACCAGGCCGACCAGTCCTAACACTAACTTCTTAATGTTGGGCGCCAAGTGAAGAAACTGTTAGTACCATTTTTAGAAATCTTTTGTATGACTTGGTCAGAATTTTGAACCTGCTACCTCCTGCATCCGAGGCAGATGCTCTAACCACTAGGTCACCATTTTTTGGAACATGCTATAATGGGTCTATTTAAAAAATGCTGTTCTCACATAATCAGTGTCCCCCTTACCAATGGAAATTCCCTCCTTGTGAAAATATCAGAGGAGAAAATTCTCGCTATATGAAAGTCCTGTAGACATCACTGTGGTTATGTTGTCAGTACATGCATGAAAATCCTTAAGAAATCATCATAGTTATACTGTCAGTACATGGATGAAAATCTTGGGGAAATCAGTGTGGTTATATTGTCAGTACATGCATGAAAATCCTGGAGAAATCACTGTGGTTATGTTGTCAGTACATGCATGAAAATTATGCAGAAATCATCATGGTTATGTTGTCAGTACATGCATAAAATTCCTGGGGAATCATTGTGGTTATAATATCAGTGCATGCATGAAAATCCTGGAGAAACTGTGGTTATGTAGTCAAGTACACGCATGAAAATCCTGGAGAAATTGTGGTTATGTTGTCAATACATGCACGGAAATCCTGGGGAAATTGTGGTTATGTTGTCAATACATGCATGGAAATCCTGGGGAAATCATTGTGGTTATATTGTCAGTACATACAAAGAGGGGTAAAGTTAGGCTTTTTTCCCTGGACCCTTGATCTAGGCCTTTGTCCCCCACCCCCACCCCTTTTCAACAAAATGTCAAACTTCTCATAAATTTTACAAAACTTAACCTGTCTGAGTGCAACTTTCACCAAACCGATTTAGCTGTTAAGAGAGAAATCAGAACCTATTAATAGCAAACTTTTTTTTTTTTTACTCTACTAAAACAGAACTTTGTAAAATACACATCTAAATTAACTGGTATCATTTCAGCTTAGAACTTCCTCCATGTGTTAAGATGGGTTATGATAAACAGGAGTGATGTCACAGCCCATGGATGAAGGCTACCACCCCATGCCATATAATCGTAGCTACAGTGAAAAAGATTTCTGATTGTTAGACAATTATTATAAATGGATTCCTGTTTTCAGCTATGATCTGTTACTCACCACATCCTCAATGTAGTGATTTTCATCTGTCATTTTCCTGTCAAGATTCTTGTTGAGACGACTGATGACAAAGTTGCGATAATTCTCATCCTCAAGGAGTTTTTTTACCCGCCCTAGTTTCAACCAGCTCACCCCTTGACCTTCCAGGACATTAGCAACCACCTCCTTCAAAAACTGCTGGTTCTCACTGCAGAAAAAAATTGTACACTGGACATGGATGTTTGCACATTTTGAAATGAATAGCTAAACATTACATGTCTAAAATATTAGTTTTAGATTCTCTGTGCCAGAAATTGCAGAGATTTTAGGTTTTAATAAAAAATGTTATTATTTTCAATATTCACAATTAATTTTGTTATGGACAACAGATGAAAAAGAGAAATCGTTAAGTCCACAAAATCTGACCTTACAAAATAACTTTTGTATACATGAGATGTGTTAGTGGAACAAACAATGCCCTGCCCTAGTGACCTAAAAAGAGAACTTAACTGGATGTACATACAGACTGAAACAAGGTTAAAACTACAGGTATATTCCATGCTTGAGCTAAGGCATATAAATAACATTTCAACTGCCTACAAAAATTATCATATACCTGTTGGTTGATCCCTTGGTATCAGCAGGAGATGATGTTTGCTTCGAAGTGTCCTTGATATTGTACTTTCTGTTGGTGGCATGTTTTACAAGACCTGACTTCTCAACTAGGGCTTTTCTATTCTTATTTCCTGTATATACATAAAATAAAAATAGCTGGGAGGTAAAATAAAATCTTAAAAAATGAAATTATTTATGCTCTCAAGGTTAACAAAACTAATACTGAACAATAAATATACTGCCTGAACATAAATGCCCTAACACAATGACATAAATATAAACCTAAATAGGACTCATGGATGATTGGTTTGGTTTGGCATTTTACATCACAGCAACATAAGTAAGTTATTTAGTACTCAGGCAAGTGAAGTAGAGTGCCTTGCCTCAGAAAACACCATGGCAGCCAACCTGTGCGCATCTAAAAGGAAGGATTCAAACCTGTACCCTTCTGGTTGCAAGTCCAGCACACTATCCCATGAATCACCAAGGTTCTTGCCTCCATTAGTTGCCTTTCATGACATACAGGATAATACACTGGGCCTGTTCTACATTCCCATGCATGCAAGAGAGTACACTGGGCCTTTCTGTATCCCCATAAATGAAAGAGAGTATGCTGGACATGTTCTACATCCAATGCATGCAGGCAAGTACACTGGGCTTGTTCTACATTCCCATGCATGCAAGGCAGTACACAGGGTCTGTTCTACATTCCCATGCATGCAGGAGAACACACTGGGTCTGTTCTACATTCCCATGCATGCAGGAGAATACACTGGACCTGGTCTACATCCCCATGTATGCAAGAGAACACACTGGGCTTCTACATCCCCATGCAAACAGGAGAATACACTGGGCCTGTTCTACATCCCCATGCATACAAGAGAACACAATGGGCCTGTTCTCCATCCCCATGCAAACAGGATAATACACCGGGCCTGTTCTACATCCCCATGTATGAAAGAGAGTACACTGGTCCTGTTCTACATCTCCATGCATACAGGATGTGAAATAAGAATGGCAACACAAAGCGCCTTCTGCATTTGGGATGGAGAAGGGGGGGGGGGGCAAGGAGGGGAACTAAAAATCTCTTTTTCTGAAACATGTTCCTTATAAGATAGCAATTCAAGTTTTTGCGGAAAACAGTATTAGTCATTTATTTATCAATGTTAGTAGTATCAGTCATCTCATATTGCACATACTGAAATGTACGGCTTTAAATTTACTTACAATGTGCAGTCAAGAGGTGTAACTTACTAGGCTTGTGAAGGTAACTTAGGAAATATGTTTGAATAAAATGACACCTTTCCAGAGAAGACTACCAAAACCTCTATTGAAAACATGTCTCTCAATACATCAGTTACACTGAACACAGAGGTATTAAGAAATATAGAAATGATAAAAATCAACAGTTAATACATGAGTGTAAGTCCAGTTTAGAATTACTATATTCAACAGTTAAAACTGATGACAAAATACTGGCTCATATTAACATGAACAAGAGTCTGTCTACTGGAAAAAAGAACCTCTGTGACTCCTTTTAACTGCTGGGGATTCATAAAAAACTTTGGGATTATATGCACTAACAGAGACTGTGTCATACACTGCAATGAACTCCACAATAAAAATGATAATAACTCTAACAAAAGTTGTGAGAGTGAAGTGATTTGTTGATATACTTCTTCTTGGGGTGACAAAAATAATATTTACCAATTTTAATGACAATCAATAATAAACTGTGGGACTAGTTGCACTAATGAGGTTGAGTCAAACAATGATACAAGAATGAAACGCCATAAATCAAACTCTACAGTGTTTCATTGATATGCTCTTCTTATGGTGATGACCGGGTTTCACAGCAATCCATAAAAAAAACAGGCATTATCTGCACTAATGAGTGCCACATTGATGGATTTGATTACTCTGTACCCCTACCTAAAATTTTCAATCAAATTATTAATGTAAATTGTCTATGACAATGACCTTGACCACAAGGTCATAGGGGCCAGTGATCATGTCACAGAATGAATTGTCTAAGCTTCAAAATTATTCATATCAAGTATGTTCAAAATCTACTAATGGGTTGAGGAAATGTATGTAAAGAAAACTTTTGCAAAAAACTAAACTGTTGCCAATGCCATCACTGCTGCCAAACAAGTGACTGTTATGTCTCACTAACTAATGTGGGCCTGACAAAACTACTGCTAAATAATTAGCTCTATAGATTTTATGGTTTCACAGCCAAGGTACAAGAATTACTGGAATCGAAAACTTTAGCACGTTTTTTTAAAATTATATTTTGTAATCATGAAAATATAATGAAGCCCACATAGATGTCCACATTCTAAACTTTTGATTCCCCACTCCCCTTTCTACTCCATGCCAAAAATGTGGATTGCATTAAGATTCTAAACTTTAGTTGTCATCTACTTACTGGTATTCTCCTTAACCATAACATAAAATATGATCACCCTCAATCATCACAGATAAAATTAAATTAAGAGGAAGAGTCACCATTACCTATAAAAATATCACCCCTCCACACCATCACTACTGCATCCAGGGTCTGAGACCTTCATTTTGGTTAACTCATCTCCTGACTGAAAACCAATATGATTACTCTGTATGAAAAGGTGTAGATGGAGTTCTGGTTATAAGATAAACCAACCTGACTGGTGGACAGCTGCAGAGACACATGGATAGATATACATCACAAGATGTCCATACAAATGTAGACATACCATATATACTTGCTTATAAGACGAGTCCAACTGCAAACCACACAGACCCAGATCTGCCATCATATAATGCACTGACAGATCTGTGTCAGTGCAGTCTGTTAGGAGTAATCAGTACAATAAACAATACAGACCCTGATCTGCATTCACATGATGCTACGACAGATCTGGATCTTTATAGTTTGCAATCTGACTTGACTTATAAACAAGTGCAGATGGTAACAGTAAAAAATGACCAGATTATTGTATTGCAATTAAAATCAACTCAATAAAACCTGGAAAAAATAGATCTCCAATACTATATTTTCTTACCTAATGGAGCAAATGGTTTAGGCTGTTTCTGGCTTGGTGCTGGAGGAACATTTGCTTTAGGATTTCCTGTAAAGAATCCATTAATATACTCAATGATATTATTTACCAAATATTAATACACATGTACACAATTCTACTTTAAACGTGACAAAAGTGGACACTTTTTTAGTGTTCTCGTCAACTGTGACAAAAAAATTGTCAATTCATGTGACTGCAATAGCTGCATGCACATGGTGCAGTCTAACACATCACTGTGTCTGGTAGACCTCCCAATTTAATGAACAAATATTTTCTACACAATGACCAATTTAAACACATGAAAACTGCATCTCTCTGATGCAGAAAAACCCATTAAGTGGCAACCTGGGACAATTCAGTTGTCACCTTTGGCAAGTAAGTCTTTAAATGTCACAGCAGGGAAGGGCAACTAGATTTGTTTATGGCTATGGTTTATAATAGTTTCATTACTGTAATGCAAAATTAATTAAATAGGGTGTCTACAGATCTGTTGGCTGTTGACTCCTTCCAGGTGTTAACCTTAACACTTTTTTGATAGCTGCTTGGCAGATTAACCATGCATAATAATCCCTCTTCTTGCCATTACCCATCTGGATTATTTAGCTATAACAAAATTTTCAAGATGGCCACTGTTGTGGCCATATTTGTTTTCAGGTCTGCATCTTTTTTATTGAGGGCCAAATAGACATCATAGGAAGCCTTTTAGTGAGAACCTCATGTCGACATGACCATCCATTTAGGGTAAGTGACAACAAGATTTTCAAAATGGTCAATGTGGCAGTGGCTATATAGAATGTCAGAGCAACACCACATTTACAACCAACTAGACCTTGGGATGAATGTTTATGTAAAGTTTCATGGCAATCCTCCAAGTAGTTTGGAGGAGTACCAATCATAAGCTTGTGGTAAAGGAGAGATTACAGACAACAGGCCATAACATAAGCTCCTCTGGTCAATATCAATCAAACTACTCCCCCCCCACCTAATAAGTTCATGTAACTGAAAAGAAATGGCTTTTCGCAATATGAAAAATTATTTATACTTTAAAGCAGATGTCAATTCAATACTCATAAAACTATATTCGAGTCACATTTGTGCATTTTAGAACAAAATCTTTTCAAGATTGAAATTTATTAAAATTTAAAATGAGTAAATCTTGCCAAGTTGATATTCTAGTGCATGACTAAATCAAAAATTTAGTTAAAAGCTTGATATATACCAAGGATTTTTACATATTTTAATGACAATATGCATAATTATATTTTTTTTTGTTTAAATAAGTAAAGATACAGCAACTCTCAAATTATCCTTATCAGATTAGTCAAGTCAGCTGAAAATACCAACCTAAATCTTCACTTTCCAAATTCAGTATGGCGAGTAAAGTTTTAACACACACTGATGATTGCCTAATTCAACACCTGTACAACTTTCTCTTTTCACATTTCCATCACTCTATCATAACATTAGTAACCATACAATCAATCAATCTTGAGGTGAATTACATACCTGCAACATTAAATTCTGGCTTTCTATGAGTGGACGTAATATTCAGATGTGCAAGCTAAGCACAAGCAATAAACACTCCAAATCTAACTATGGTAAAACCTATGGCAAGCATATAATTTCCATTGTGATTTAGTTATATGCAAAATGTGACAAATTCTATTCATTAGGTTCTAAGCAGGGAAACAGAGGATGTAAGTTTGAAAATTAATTTATGACCATGCTCTTCCTTGCAGAGAACATACAGATAAATAATCCTTGTTAAGTTGATCCTGTGCATAATGTACAAACTAAATGAATATACATATGTAACAATCATTTATTTCATCTGGGTCAAAGGTCACAAATGTCAGATGAAATGTCACCTATAATATGCAAATAGAGCCTTCTACATATTTTCCAAGCAGAGATGCCAATGTAAGATATGTCCATCAAGTCAGTAGTCATTTGGGGGTAAAAATACATGACACTAAATGAACTGTTAATTCAAATTCATACAACAATTTACATGGTCTAGAAACTAAAGTTATTATGCAAAAAAAACCCCGTTGTTCTCCTTTCAGTCAGTAACCTTGAACTTTGACCTTTTTACATAAATCAGTATGCTTCTTTTCCACCCCCAATCCTCATTCATCCACAAACTCTGATGAAAGTACATAGTCAATAACTGAAATCTGTGTGCAACCAACTGCTTTTGCTTTCAGTCATTTCATTCAGTGACCATGAGCTCTAGCTGTTTGACCTCAAGATCAATACGTTTCTTCCCCACCCCAACTACAAGCTATCCTATGTTTGGTTCAGGTCTGTGACACAGAAATAATGTTACTTTGTAGAAACCATGATTTTTCTTTCAGAAACAGTGACCTGGACCTTTGACCTCAAGTGCAAGCCATCCACATAGTTTAATAACGGCCGATGGCAGAGAACTCATTGTGCAGAAGCCTTTTTGTTCTTTCAATTAGAGTCACTTCACCTCTGGTCTCTTTACCAAAAACTGACAGGGCTCTTCTTACCCAAAGTATGGTAACTGATGGTTGACAATTTGAGTTATTGTGCAGAAATTAAACTGGAAACAGACAGATGTACGGACAGACAGAAAATATCAAAACAAAATACATTCCACCTCATACAACCAGCATATACAAATTTGTGCTCAACAGCAATACAGTATTACTTCAACATTTAGTTAAGAAAATTAATTTTATATGGAGATTGTTTTCCTAAAATGACTTCTGACCTATTTAACTCTACCATGTTAAATCAGGTGTGATAACAGTGTTATGACCCTTTGTGACATTTGATGCAGGTGAGAAAATTAGGATGTGCCCAATTATCAGAGGAATCCACACACAACATTATAGATTTCGTTTTGATGCTTCTTAAAGTTCATAGGAAAGATAACACCAGAAAGGTCATTTTAGCCACAACATAAGCAGAAACAGTGATCAATAAAAACAGTATCTATAACAGAAATCTAAGTGAAAAGTAAACCAAAACAGTGAATTGCACCTAATACTACAACAACAAATAAAATAACAAGATATACTCCTATTTGAACTACACAAATTACCAACTGCTGGGATGACCCCTGTTTTGGTTCTGTTTGATCGAAATGAATCTGTTGAAATTGTTACAGAAAAACAAATTAGAACATGATAAAACATAATTTCCTTTTAAATGGTATATTAGTATCCCCCAATTCTGTGAAACTTGCAGCACATTTAATGCAAATAACAAGATGACGTACTCTTATCTACATGAATTCATGGGTGTGAATTTAGAAAATCATTTTTTGAAAGTTAAGAGGTTAAATCTGGTTGATGATTCTGTCATTCCTGGCTTATTATTATAGCTAATATACCATCATGGATTGAAGTCATATAAATACATCACTTTTTACCACATGGATGGTCCAGTATATTGTGTCATATTCCATGTTAAGTCAACAGATTGAATATTTGAATCATTGGTTAACTCGTAAAACGACAAGAAACAAATTATGAACCATGCAAACCATCCGCACAAGCATAACATTATTGACAAAAAATTCCAGGGCCTCATTCTGACAATCTAACTATTAATTAGAGCAAACGAAATGAAAACTATTCTGATTAAATAAAAAAAGGTACTGAAGCATCATTAACTATATGGTTGGGGCACTTAGAACACAAGTTAATTTACACAAAACATGCTTATTTTAGTAAACTTTGACTTCCAGAAGTTTCAGCTCCTTGCACAAAACTATAAGATAAGGAGCTGGAAGAAATCAACAACAGACCTTGCTAAAATACAGTCTTGTATCAAAAAATTTCATCGGTATAAGAATTGTCACACACAGTACTGACCTAACTAACTTCATCAATAAGTATAGATTAATAACAGATTTCTACTTGTATAAACAAACACAAAACAAAAATCAATATCCTTTTGAAAAAATAAGTACCCTTATATAACATCCTTCCAAACTGAATACTATATGCTAATAACTACTACAGATATAATATGCAAATAGAGTTAAGTACCTTTACAAGACATCATGACAAACTGAAACCTCTATGCCTAATAAAGTCATTGTTAAGAAATATGTAACCTTACATAACATCCTGACAAGCTGAATATTATATGCCCATAAAGTTATGGATAAGAAATGCATACTAGGCTTACATAACATCCTGACAAACTGAATACTCTATGTTATGTTTAACTATCTGTTGTTGCAGGCTTGACAAAAAAGCTTGCATCTCAAGTTAAAAAACAAAACGGAACGAAACTGGGTATTGGAACAGCATGCTAAATAAATTATGCAAGAATAAAAATTTCATTTGACGTACCAAATATTTCTGACATGGTGTTGCTTGCTGACTGAGCAAAATCAGTCAGTTCACTACTGATTGTAGAAATAATGGAAGATCTGTCTGACGATACTGATCCCTTATCCGAATGTGAATCTGATGGTCCCTATAATGATACATAAAACTGATAAAACATTTTAATTACAGAGGTGATACATTAACTAAACTAAAGGAAATTGTTTTAAGAAATCAAAGTTTAGGGGCCATAACTCGTTTCAATGATGGGTTGAAATGCCTGAAATCCAACTCCAAAATTTCATCAAGCAATGTCCCAAATAAGATGTGATGTCATCTACAAGGGACATAACTCCATCCAGGAAGAAGTAGATGAGATAAAAGTCCATCAAGGTACATCTATTTTATTCAAGCAATATTCTCATTAAACTGCATCAGATGATGTTAAAAGGTTCCTGAGCTATGCTGATTACAAACAGCATCACATTTAAAGATATGAAGCTGACTGACAGGGGAAATAAAACCCTACACAAAAAGACCTGACAGGACAAAAACCATAAAAGGCACATCTTGGTCTAATAAATAATATTCTTACAAAATTCATTCAAAATATGGCGAATAGTTCTTGCTGTTGGAAACCAGTTTGGAGAAGCTGGGCATTCAGGGGTCATGACTCCAAAATAAATTACCACATGGAATGCTTTAAATGCAATTCCTTCAAGAACTCGTCAATCCAAGCAACATCCCATGAAAAGAGGTACTGAACAAGAACGGCCATAACTCTATCCATAATGAAGTACACAAGACAAAATCCATAGTGCCTTTGAGACAATGTTGATATCAAATTGCATTAGAATGTGGTAAATGGTTCTTGAGCTATGATAGTTACAATCAATATCCCCTATGAAGGATATGAAATTAATTGTCAAGGGCCATAACTCTTTCCACAAAGAGGTTCACGAGACAAAATCCATAGAGAATACATCTAGGCCTTTGAGACAATGTTCATCTTAAACTGCATTAGAGTATGTTGAATGGTTCTTGAGTCATGTTGGTTACAATCAATATCCCCTATAAAGGATAGTAACTGTTAATGCCCATAACTCTTTCACAATGAAGTACACATGACAAAACCAACTGAAAGCAGATCTTGGTCTTTGGAACAATGTTAATATCAAATTGCATCTGAATATGTTGAATGGTTCCTGAGCTATGATGATTACAAGCAATATCCCATATGAAGGATATGAAGCTAATTCTCAAGGGCCATAACTCTATCCAAACCCATAAATGGCACACCCTGGTCCATGAGACAATGTACACACAAAAAATTGTATCATGATATGGTTCTAAATCAGTTTTGATATAAGGATCTGCTGTAGTGAAGACTGATGGAAAATAGGCAATAATTCTGTCCAAATTGGACCTAACTGACAAAAACTTTAAAGGCAAGCAATTCATCTACCAAACAGCACCAAGTTATGTGTAAGGGTCGAATGGACAGGCAGATTGATGGAAAAGGTGATTACTATACTATTCCAACATCCAAATGCACAAAGAAAAAATATTTCTTCCTATTTGTCCAACATTACGTAATGCTCTTCATTTATCTGTGTGTGGATTTATTTGTGGCCAAGTCTCCATCCTCATCTTTTCCTTCCCTCATTACACACAACTTATAAGCCACATTCTTGGCACAATACAGGTCAAGAGTTTCTAATATACATTTGTAATTTTCCATGAATTTTTTTTTGTTAATTTTATTTTGGAAAATGCCAGATATATTAAACTGCATTAATAATTATTTTGAATTCCTTTAATTCACCATGTAAATAACTGCTAGAGCTCTTACTCTGAAAGATGGACTAGCCCTGTTTGGGTGTAAACTGGTCATGGAAACATTACTTGATCGCTGACTGGGGATTCCTGAAGAGGGTGTGCCACTATGACCACTATCAATACTAATCTGACCAAATCTTTCTTGTCCACTCCGAGGGCTTGGTGGGGGAACTGGTTTCTCATATGCCTCAAAAGCAGAGTTGATATTTTTCATGAGGGGCTGGAGGGGTTGGCGCCTTGGGAGGTCTGGAGGAGGACTTCCAGAACCTGCACTATCAGACCGACTGAAACAATAAAATAAGAAGTTAATCAGACTTTGTTTATCACATGATGTCATTTATATGATGTCATATTAATGTGCAAATATATTATGTCACAAAATATTTCATGTTAAAATATGACAATGTGTAATGTTAGGGCATCCCAATATTGAGTTATTCCATTTCACTACTTGGCATTTTTAGGTGACAAAATTACTAACTTTCATCATCTGATGAATAGAAACTAACACGAATGCTAATTTCAAATGAAATTTACAAAACTTGTTGAATAAACTAAATCTGTTGTTTAACAAGGCTCACTAACTGAAATTACTGAACTCACTGTATTTGAAATGACCACATTTTCTGTAAGATCCCCTATTTATTTTTGTCCACTGTATAACATTTTTTGGCCATTGTATCAGTTATTATAGCTAGCATTCATTATTCTTGATGGCCAAGATGATGGCAGTAGAAAACTTTAACTTGGAGGAAACCAACCCAGGAAGAATGGCAGTGACGCTTTGCACATGCCCACTCAGAGATGAAACCAATGACCATCAAGTTGCAAAAGCATTAGTTAACAGGCCTGTATATCAAAGTGGTAGGATGCTTGCTTTTGCAATTCTGTGGTCCTATGCTTGACCCTCAGCATGTACAAGGGTCAAGTGTTCACCCATCCAAGATCTGGTCTGTGGTTTTCTCTGGGTATGCCACTTTATTCTACCACAACAGATAAATATATGATGTAAGAACCTGCTTCACAACTGACATAAAATCAACCAAGTTTAAAGACATGGTGTTGACTCATAAATATGAATCACCTAACAGAAGCACATCTGGAGTAGCACACAATATACAGACTAACTGTGAAGGCTGAGGCAATAGAAGATACAACTTATTAAAAAGCGATATGCCCTGACAGCCATCCAAGCTGTCTTGGACAGGATTTGAACCGATTACTCACTGGTTGTGATTCAAAACCAGCAAAACTGCCAACATGTTTAAGAAGTAATTCTGAAGTTACATCAGTGTAGTGTCAAAACAAAGTCTGATTAGGGTAAATATAACAGGGTTAATAACAAAAAGGAACTGACAAATACATGGCCGAAAATACAAACATAACTTCATCATGAAAATACATGATCAAGTTTTTACATGGTTGAGTCACTCTCTTTTAGATGCATCCACATACCAAATTTGTTTCATAATTTTCATGCTGACCTTTCATCAGTTTGTTCACATTGTGTTATGAATTTATGATAAATGTACTGGAATATATTCCAATTTATCTGTTATTTCATCTACCCAAAGGTACAGGTCCACCAGTTGATTTGCCCTTCTTTTCTAGACTCTACTGTACAGCTTCGCAAAATACTTTGTTTTATTTTTCATTGAAAGAGCAACAAAATCATGTGATGCAATTACCTCAATTTATGATTTTTTATGTGTGCTAGGAATGCAGCCAAAGACAAAAGCAACCATGTTGGAGCTAATAAAATAATATCCATATTTTGCACATGCTTCGCAAAAGAACCCCAAACAAATGGTCCTTAACCAAATCTTTTATATAAACATTTTTCTCCAGTCAGTGACCTCATCCTTCACCTTTTGTCCACATAACTGAGAAGCTTTCTCCTTATGCCCAGTGCAAAGCCATCCACAAAGTTAGAATCAGCGATGTGAAAGAAATGTTATGGTATGGAAAAATTCAGTCTTCTTTCAGAGTGTGTCACCATTGACCTTTAGGGGCCAAATTGGACGGGCCTCTTCCTTACCCCATGTCAAGTCAGTGACATTGACCTTTCACCTTTTGACCCCCCCAATAAACTGGTTTCTTTCTTACCCCATGTGCAACCCACCACAAAGTCTGGGCCAAGAATGTGAGGTATAAATAAAGTTATTATGCAAAAATCATTTTTCTTCTTCTAGTCACCATCATGCTGACCTTTGACCTGTTTCCTCCACCCCCCAAACCCAACAGGGTTCTTCCTTACCCCTGGTGCTAGCGATCTATAAAGTTGTTAAGTGTAGATAATGGAAAAGTCATGTTAATGTACAGAAACCTATAACCTTCTACATTATTCCATGTGCAAGCCTTCTGCAAAGTTTGTACAACTGGAGTTACTATCAAGAAACCATTTTTGTCCTTTCTCAGTGGCCTTGACCTTCGAGTTTTTGAGACAAAAATTGATAGGGTTCCTCCATTTAGCCACATAGGTCAACGGAGCAGTCGTGCATAATTAGTGATAAGGAATTGGTTTTGTTCATGCATCTCACAACCTTTAGCATTTTATCTATTTTTGCCAACAGCCAGGAAAGTTAGATCCCCACCCCCAATGTAAGTTTTCATAAATGAACTTATTTTGCTCCAAATATTGGTTTCTTCTTCAAATATATCACCTGATCATCATAATACATTAGTAGAATAGGTATTTGGTGGAGGAAGTTACATTCACTAACCCCCGATTTGACCCTGTCTACAGTCACCAATTCATGTGAAGCAACATGGGGTATGGAATGAGGTATGGGCCATGGTTAGCACAGTTGAAAGAAATGGTCATGGTCTTCAGAAAAAGACTTTGCTTCTGCAAATCCAGTAGAATCTACCTCCTGTGTTATTCCAAAACTACTGAGTGACATAAGAGGTAGCAGGTAGCCTGTTGCACCAGGTAGAATCAAGTTCTTTGTGATAGAATGTCTCTGAGGTAAAAGCTGCAGTGTTCTCTCAAACCCCCCATCAAATCAGTATAGTATGAAGTTTGTCAGTGAGAGCAGTTATACTGAAATACTATGCTAGTTGTAACTGCCCTAACCTCACGAGCCAATATACATAAGAAATTTGCTTTGTCTTGGGTTAGTCCCTTTGTTCTCAGCGAATAACCAATCGATCCAGGATGACAGATCCACGAGTAAATCTTGTCTCATCCTACTCTGAGGAGTTATTAACAGCGAAGATCTCCCTTTTCTGACTGGCTCAGAATGCCACAGGTACCACTCCAATGCCCTGATAGGGTCATGCAGATGCTCTTGGGAAAAAGGGTTCAAAGAAGATTGAATTTCAAGACAAACGACTGATTTCGCATGACCAGGAATCTGTTCTTTGACCAAAAGGCATGGACCCGCATGAGAGAAACCAAACCATCATGGCAGAATGGCAGATAGTTTGGATCAGCCAATATGGCATGAATTTCACTGATTCTGCCCACTGTAGCTAGAGTGACTAGGACGTAGATTTTGTATGAAAGGTATTAAAAATTCCTGGACTCCCATTTAAACAGAGATGTTGATCCCTTCTGGCTGTAGAGTGTGTCATTGGTGTATCCAATAAAAATCTCTATCTTTCTCAATAATGTGGCTGCTAGAGAGCTATGGATCTGACTGTATGACTTCTATTATCTGACAATGACCACATCCTATCAGGCATCACATTCTTTGTATGAAAGGTAAAATAGTAAAGTTTCCCACTTTAGCTAGAGTGACTAGAAGGTAGTTTTTGCTTAAGTAAGCACAGCTCTCAACACTGGTGTCTTGATCAACCGTGTTATTCCCTGTTGTTGGACAAAGAGTCTAGGCCTTCAGCAAAATTTAGTAAGATGTGTGGCTGTAACATTTAGTTGCTTTTATCACTTACATAATCAACATGACCAACAGTTTTTCATAAATTTTGGGGCTAGTGGCCCACCATTTTATTAAAATTTGGAGTCGTAGTGAAAGATAGTTTTTCATAAAATTTGGGGATTAATGGTCTAAAGTTTTTATAACATTTTCAGAACAAAACAACAACACTAGACCACTAATATTCACAAGTATAATATTTTCAAATAGAAAAGACAGTTAAAATAGTTCAGACAGTTTGGGGGTTTCAAATTAGCTGCTGTGATGGACATGTTGGACTTCAGACTGGTACCATTTTCATTTAAGACATCTTTCTGTACTTGATAGGGATGGATCTGTAACATATTATGATTAGATAAAATATCTGAAAAAGAATTTTGTGTTCATGGAACAATAATGCCCCACCAAAGTGCCTGAAACCCAACTAAGGTGTGATGGATGAACAAGGAAAAACAAGGGTAACACAATATGCCCCTTCTACTGTCAGGGCATAAAACAGACCATAAACTTCAATTGTCAATATGCTATTAACTTGTACCTGCAGTGATAAACATTTTTAAATGGTTATTTTGTGGCAAGTTCTAAGTGTTTCTTAGGCAAAACAACAGTGTTAACACCTGCATCCTTTAGGACGGTGCTGCAACCAGCCCTCTCTGGGGTATGCTACGCCCTCCTTATGGGATACCCCATTTACTATCAAGAGTTTTAACACACTGCATAAGATAACACTCTCCATACCGGGTATCAACCCACCACTGTTTACCATTGATTGAAACTGCAGTGCCAATATTATTTCAAATGCAACAGTGTTGTGTATAAATATGCCCTTTCTCATAAAAATGTATTTTCAGAAGATACTTTAGCATGCTCACAATGACCTGACAGGCAATCAGCATCCTGTCCCAACAGGCAAACAGCACTCTGCCCTGAGGCAAACAGCACCATGGCACTCTGTCCCACCTTATGGTCTGAAGAAAACAGCATTCACATCTAATTGTAACTTATAATAAATCAAGAAATTTTTTTTTTCCTTTTTGAGTCAAGGCAACCAAATGTTACCATGGAAGAGTGTGTGTGTGTGTGATTATGATTTTTAACGTAGCTTTAACAATTTTTCAGTCATATCGCTACAATGTCTGCAGTGTGGCAGTTTATTGTGATGTCTAGCACTGGGGCATCATACCGCAGACATGTAGCATGATGTCCCACCCAGTCACATTATCCTGACACCAGGCCGACCAGTCCTAACACTAACCTCTTAATGCTGAGCGCCAAGCGAGGCAGCTGTTAGTATCATTTTTGTAAGTCTTTGGTATGACTCGACCGGGGATCGAACCCACGACCTCCCGCATCTGTGGCGGACACTCTAACCACTAGGCCACCGGAGCGGTTTACCATGGAAGAAACAGTTCAAAAACATTACAGTAGTAGCCCATGTTCATGATTATCATAATATCAATTAGTTTCTTGATTGCTGACAGTGTAATATCTTATATTTTCTGTTTATAGCTGGTTTCGTTAATATGAATTTGAGAAAATTTACCTTACGCCTGCTCTTGGTGTTGTTTTCAAATTTCCCAAGTCATACCTGAAGACTAGGGTATTGGAATCCTGTTGAAAAAAAAGCCACATCATTAGAAATTCCCTGAAATCTGAACATACTATCTCTCAGCTGCTTTATTAATTTAAATTATCATTTGCTTTATGCATTTAAATTATCTCTCAGTTGCTTATTGAATTTTTTCTCAAAAGAGTTCTTTAATATCATCTTGCCTATAAAACCCACTAGGATCTATGGTACATGAATTTCAAACCTTTGCAACAAAATCTTACTGCTGACACCACTGCAGGCCACTGGCAGGTGCTGCATGGGTCTTGCGATCCAATAATGAATGTGAGACCAAAACAAGGCTTATTATCAAAGACCAGCAATTCTGAAGACATCAACAAACAGACTTATCTCCGACATCCTACCAAGCAAGAAACAAATGACTGAAATACTTCAAAGGTAAACTCTAAAAATTACTCCAAACCACCCAGTAGTATCAACTGATATGTGCAGAAATATTTTACACCCTAATAGGGAGATTCAATAACATTACAAATCAAATACATATCTGCAGAAACTGGTGCATATATTTTTGCATCCTGTATAGGGACACAAGACCCATTAAAATTAAAGTACAAATATGCAGGTGCAAGCATGGAGACATTTTTGCACCAACTCACTTTAAACATACAACACTCACATAAACAAGAGGCTCAAGTGAATATCACTCAACTGGAGTTGACATATATGTTTGATATCATGGGGTGTCAATCTGTCATCTTTTAGACAAAGCAAGCTTGACCACATTAAGTCTACCTGATGAACCGTGTCATGACCCATGTTACATAACTCTGAAAGCTTCAATAAAAATGGACAAACAAACACTTAACTTTGTTGATGATGCTGTTGGGGCCATCATTGTGTTTACCAGATGAAAATTTAAACATATACCCTGCTTCTGCTGATGCAAAAATAGCCAATAAATGAGATCACTTTTTTTCATGCTATATAATTTCTTGAGGATTTCATGGTGCTTGTAAAGACCCAATAAAATATTATCCACTAATGATAAATGGTATTTTTTAGTCAAAAACCACAACAATTATGAGCATGAAAATTCGTAGTATAAATTAGGAACAGGCAGATATAAATTTTAAAGAAACAAAAATGTCAACCTTTTTCTCTGTATGGTCTGTTGTAAACCTGGCAGGGCTTCTAGCAGGACTTGCAGAACTTCTTCCTGGACTGGGAACTGGACTGAGGCGTGGACTGGGAGCATAGGCAGGACTCCCTGTGGGTGAGTTAGACTCGGATGAATCTAAATCACTGTCCGGCACTGAGTATGCTGAATCACTGGTTGTGATAGGAGTCTCTGGCAGCTGTAGCTTGTTAGGAGGATGGTATACTTTGGCCTCATCCACTGATAATATCTGGTTCTCAGGTACAAATGCTGAAATTTCAGAGTAAAAATGCTTCCCATGTGTCTCTAGGTAGAAAACTGTATTTACAAAACTATTACTCACATTAAAGTATAATTCAACTTGATGTAAAAAATACATAAATACATAATGAAAAATTCTCCAAAATTTTATTTTGCAAATATGCAAAATTTCTGAATTCCCAAAAATTTATTTTTATAATTATTATGATTTTACAGAAGATTCTAAGCGGCAAACAATAATGTTTGTTTAGTTTGGTGTTTTAGTGCTGATGCAATTGGAATGAAGTGCCTTGCTCAAGGATGTACCACAATGGCCAACCCATGCTGATCCAATGGTAAAGTTAAAATCTATGCTATTTTGGTTGTGAGTCCAGCATGCTAAACTCAAAACCACAGTAACTACTCAAGCTCTAAACAAGGAACAATGAAGGTAAAGATCGACACACACAAAACTTTATTGTCACAGATGGGTAATCCAACAAAAATAAAATATGGGAATAGTTTAGGTATAGGAACCAATAATTTTTAAGAATAAAAACATTTACTTGCAACAAATTCCAAATTTCATAGAATATTCATGGATATCAATTAGAGCAGAATCTCAATGCACTGAACACTGGCTTCAAAGCCTCAAATCAATCAAAAAGGTGTTTATGAACTGCCTGAATGTTTGTCGAAATTAAATAATGTTGACACAAACTACTGATACTCTGACCTGCTTCTGCTAATCACTAGGTCTTTTCAAGGTTTGATCCATCATTACTGATCCCTGACCTGGTTCACTAGGTCTTTTCAAGGTTTGAACCTTCATTACTGATCTCCTGACATGGTAAACTAGTTCCCTTGAAGGTTTGATCCATCAAGGTTTTACAGTGCATTCTTAAATACAACTGTATATATTAATTAAAAATGACTTGAACTCAACATTAATTATCTACACAATACCAAGAATAATGTGCAACACTGGATCTCAATAATAATGGATGGAGGAATGAGGGATTAAAATATGGGTTACGATTCCTCTTATAAAACGATTCCTCAGTCAGTGATCATTGTCTGTAAATAAATGAGTGCCTGTGTCAGTTGACAGTGGGGTGGGGGAAGGAGGGATCAAATAAGGCTGCTGTTCCTTTTATAAAATGATTCCCCATTAACTGATTTCAGGTGATATGCCTCTAAATTAATGGGTGCCTGTGTCAATTTACAGTGGGGTCAGAGAAGGAGGGATCAAGCATGGGCTGCTGTTCCATAAGGAGGAAGCTTTGAGTTTTCCACTGCCTTAGACATTAGGATGAACTCTAGTCCTATGGATTTGTAGTGTACTCCAGTAGTTTTCCGAGCAAACTCTGGATTAAATCTAGAGTGTAATCAACAATTATATAGCTGATCTCTTCGAAGATTGTAGTGTTCTCCAGCAGCTGTTACAAATAGTAATACATACATATTAATATCATATAGATCAAAATTTGGACTATTGTTTTCTCACAAGGATATGTTGGTACCTATTCTAGCTAAAGCTTTATGCACATTTTTTTAAAATACATTTTTAGAACTTAACTTTTGATAGGCATTAGTCAGTTTTGTGCTAACATACATTTAATGCATAAGCATATATACATACTATGACAGGGCATGTCAAACATTAAACAATAAAAAAGAATGTTCTTTTCAATGATATGAAAGCTACTATAATGAATTGATAAAATGATTTCTTTTTTATCTATTTTTTAATCACAGTTCTTCAAATCTGCTCAGAAACTATGATTCTTTTCTATTTATTTTTTTAATCACTGTTATTTATACTTTTTAACCACTGTTTCTGAAAAACCACTTCAGGAACTATTATCACCACTGACATCTAGAAGCCAGATTTTACTGGCAGAAAGTCACAGGCTGAGTGACCATGAAGTGATAGCCAGTGACAGCCTTAATTTGTCCATGTCAAAGTCTAAAATACACACTAAATCTGACCCTGAAACCAATGATTTTTATTTACTGTGAACTGCTGGGTTTCAACATTTCTGGAGTTTGTTGGGCTTGATATTTTTAAATACACAGAAACTTGACATTATCAGAAAGTTTAGTCTTCGCTCTTTTTGCTTATATCTTACATATGGGTCTGTAATAATGATGTAAATATCCCTGGAACAAGGGTTCTACCCCATGATGCAACAAAATCATTTCTAGGGTTCAATGTGACAAGCAATAAATTACTCCATATACTCTCTTATAAGTCAAGTCCAACTGCAAACTGCACAGACCCAGATCTGCCATCTCATAATGTACTAACGGATCTTGATCTGTGCTGTCTGATAGGAGTAATTAGTAGAATTAACATCAAAGACCCTGGTCTGCAGGCACATTATGCTATGGCAGATCAGGATCTTTGTTGTTTGCAGTTTGATTCAACTTATAAGTGAGTATATGCGGTACAATGGATGCTGCTTACCTGGTGTGTCACCATTAATTTCACTGTTGACCATGTCCGTGACAAAGTCACTCAGCGAGGAGTAGGAAGAGCTGGTACTCTCTCCACCATCACTATCACTACCACTTTCATCTAGACAACAGAAATATTAGTTCCAGGATAAAATGGTATTGCTGCTACAAACAGTCAACCATCATTATTAAAGATATTTTAGGCTTTATTGGTAGTCATTAAACCATAAAATTAAGAAATCAATCATTATTCTGAAGAAATAAGGGATTAAACTTGTGTAATTAAATCTCACTACTAAAGGTAAAAGTCAACCAACTGTATAAAGAAGTTCTAGGATTAATTTGTGCTAATTTAAACTTGGAGCTTCTAGTAAAATTCAATCATCATTGAAAAAAATTAGAGGTAATTTAAGCATATGTTGCTTTTCCATACTTACACCAAAACTACTTCCAAAAGTCAGCTTTCACTGCTATGCAACGAAAAGCAAAACCAGGAGAAAAAAAAAAAATCAAAGATAAACGAAGACAGTGCTGTGAGCACTGACGAAGGCCAATTAAACTAAAAATGAAGAACCAAGCATACCAAATCGTGATAAATTTAATGTGGAAGAAAAGTAAAATTTATATCTGTCAGAAAAAGATCTTCTAAGATGAAATTCTTTGTTCGTTAGTTAACATTTCTGATGTATATTATGTCATAATCTTGATGATGTCAACACCTCCTCAATGAATGGGACCAAAATACATTCACTTGATATAAATGATCTGCAGAGGGAACATAATTTCTGCTGTATTTTCCACAGTCTGATATCTGCAAATTTTCTATCCACATGCAGTCTGGGCAGGTTGAGATTAATGCCAATGCTGACAAGAGATAAAAGATGCTGTTCATGTTCCTAATATAGCCTCACAAACTTCATTAGATACAAGTGGAGACCTGCACACAGACTTATAGATGTGCATGGCTTTACAGAAAATGTGTATTGTGGGCACAAGGATTATGTCCATAATTTAAGATACTTCGGTGTGTATAACAAGCACTTTAAAAAAATCTTCTTTTCTAATTTTCAATTATGATTACAGATGGCAAACAAACAGAAGTCTGGGTGGTGAATAAACACGACTGGTAGTGAGCAATAAACTCGTTGTTTGAACTTACTGGCAGGATATCAAATACGAAGGTTATTTTATTACAAAGGAAGCTGACCCCAGAAGCCAACTTTGGATCCTTTTAAGTGTGCCAATTATATATATATATTGTTATGTGTCTAGGCTTATACAACAGTTGTTGTTGTTGTTGTTGTAGGGTTTAACGCCATTTTTCAGCACAGATAGGCTATACATGGTGGCCAGTATAATTGGTGGAGGAAGAACCCTGGAAAACCCCGGGAAGAACCACCGACCCACGAGGAGCTACTGGCAGGCTTTCTCACGTGCCCACATTAGCCGAGCCTGAGACTCGAACTCACGCAGACAGAGGTTTATACAACAGTAACAAGAAAAGAGTGAAGACAACAAGCTTTGTAAAATTTAACAAATAATTTATTTCCCTAAAAAAAAAACAAGGTAAAAATGAGAAAAAGGACTTACGGTTTATGAATCAAATCCAAAATTAATCCAAGAATTAAAAAACAGAAGTCCTATCAATGAAAAGTCCTAAATGAATCTGTGTTCGAGTCCCGATGAAATCAAAATGGAGGGCGATGATGTATGTCGTGACCTTCAAAGTGTTGCCATGTCAACAGTTCCTTGTTGAATCACAGAAAAAATAATATTCCAGTTTAGAATTTCTGAATAAATTTTGATAAATGCCTTTGTCCAAGAATTCTGATGAGCACTAGTATTTTCCAGGGAAAGAATCAATAATTTCAAAAAATAAAAAAATTCAACTCAAACTGGTCACAACAAAACACCTTTAGGTGTCAAAGATTTAGAACCCAACTGCCAAATTCTTATAATAACATGAGTTATAAGCCCAACTAAAATGCAAAACAGATTCCCAGATGGGGGTCTAAAATTCATCCCACTGGGAAAACCAAAAGTTTGTAATAATAAACACGTTATTTGTCATGCACTCCAGGTATGGCCTTGATTCCACTGAATGAATCTTACTCTTAGAATGAATAAAAGAAAAAAAAAGAAAAAAAGTTGTTTACTTGAACTCTATCTGATTTCTGAACCAAGGTCAGAAACTAGATACAATGTTTCAACTACTGGTTGTTTATCAGGTCAAACAGAACTGAACTAAATTTCTAAAAAGAAATATCAAACCCAGTAGACAAAGTTATCATTACAATAACATGTAATGGAATAAAATAAAATTAAAAAAATTTAAAACTAACAAACAAGTAATTAAATTACATATACATAACAATATATATAGATAGATAGAGATACACAAACACAAAGTCAGTCACCATAGGGAAGCCAACTTTGGTTCCTTTTACCAGTAATCACAAGAATTTTGAAAAATAAATCTAAAGAATGGAACAGTTTTTAAAGAGACACAATCTAGTGCTTTGGGCATGGACATCAATGACCTAGCATCTCCTAGAATATTTGGAGGGGAACATAAAAAATATCAATGGATTCATGAAGGCCAGAAGAGAAGATGATTTCGCCAATAATATGATCATTAATATGGATGAAACTCCAGTATACTTTGATCTCATTAATAGATGGAGAATTCGTATGACTGGTGCAGATAAAAAAAATTAACTTTCGTCCTTGCGGTTTATACAGCAGATGTGTTGCCTCCAATGACGATTTTGCACAGCATGAGGGAGCTAAAAATTATTCATGCACCAAAAGGATGGTTCACATGTGTGCAGGAGAAGGGTTGGGTTGATGAGGTGATGCTGCAGTGGATTAAAGTTTTATCTAAAGTACAGTTTAATTTTTTTTAAAAATAACATTTGAGTCTATTTTCTGACAAGTAATTTTTGAATGATTTAAAAGGTGTCCCACAACTTATGACTCGAAAGAAAGGGTGTCCCAGAACATACAGTGCACAAAAAATTACTTTAAAACTTCATTTATGGTGTCCCAAGAAATATGGTGTCCCAGAATATATGGTAAATATGGTAACTGAACAAACATAATGCTGACGTCTAAGTGAACAATGTTGCTAATGACACCACTGACATTTGTACAGCTATACCTATGTGCCACCTAATTAGACAGAAACAAACAATAGTGCTTTCAGCATGAACCCCCACCCAACCTAAACATACAAGTTAACCAAGGTGTGATGGAAAGGTAACACTGTATGCCCAACACTCTTTGGTCAGTTGAAAAAAATAAATCACCTGTTGGGTACTCATCACTAACGACCTCTGGAGCTGTGGACAGTGCAGCACCCAGGGAGGAACCTTCATCATAAACTCGGAATTCAATTGGCTGAAGCTGATGAGCATACCACTTTGGTTTATCTCCAATTAACAGGGGATCGAACACTGATGTTTGGACACGAAGAAATACAACATTCTGGGGACAAAGTGACCATTCCGCAAAATATTCAACAGCCTAGAAATAGATATTTAAAACATTCATTATTACTATTGAGGTTATATGAATTACTGTATTAGATCTATGATGAATTTCATGGCAGCACGCATATTTTTAAACAGAAGTACACTGGAAGTTTAATAAAACCAAAAGCATTACCTCACAATTCCTAAATTCAAGGATGCTTAAAAATATTCAACTGTACTTTTTAAAGGATTTAACAAAAAATTTATAAAAAGAAATGGTTTTTTTTTTTTTTTAAAGATTTCCTAATTACTATCATCAAAGATGGGGATGAGAATGTAAAAGAATGTGCCATGTTAAATCTGGAACCTTTTACCAAAAGTAAATTCATAACAAGTTGTAAACTGCACAAAAGATTAAGACACACCTTTGCTTTTCCTTAATAATGCTATAAAACATTCTTTGAACCATTATTTTATACTGTTGCAATACATGACAAGCCAACATAGAAAAGGGAAGTAACTCTTAAACATTTCATTTGCACTTGAAACATCACTGCCCTTTCTGTCAAGTTGAGAAACAACCTTGGATGTAGTTGTAGAAATACGGATAATCTGACAGGCTTGGTGATTCACCTCCAGAAGAGTGCACCACAACTGTTGGGAAAGAAAAGGCCAACACTGTTCTAATTGACCCTGTCTACTTCCGTGTCATACTGTGCTATATGAACAAAAGTAGTTCCAAACATAGTTCTTAACAGAGGTGAATTATATGCAAGGTTTCTTTCAAGATTTGATGGAAAAGGAAAAGGTTGTTCCAGTTGATTTCCACTGGTTACCTGAATGTACAAACTAGACTTTCTGATGTGTAATTCCAGGTTTATTCTCGAAAGAATCCTAAAAATATGGGTGAATTACATCATTATCAAAGTATCAGAAAATAATAAGTATATTTATTAATGTTCAACTGTCAACAATATGTGTAGGTTTAACATAAGTTCCTGAAAAAAGTGCAGGATAAATCTACTAGTGGCATTTCTGCTAATGAATTGAAACATGTTATAAGAAAACCTTCAAGTTAGCAAATCAAAACTTGGGAATTTACCATATGATAATGTACTAATAGTTCATCAAAAAATTAACCTGTGTTCTGGCTAGTCTGGCAGTAAAATGGGTACGAACTGGACGAGACTTCAAAAAGCTGTACAGCTGGAAGGCAACCACTGGCCGTGGATACAACCTCAGGGTTCTTGTATGCTCTGAGAAGTTCCCCAAAGTGTTAGGAGAATTGAAGAATCTCACCTTGAAAAAGGAACACATCCAAGCAATGTGTATAGATTTGAACAGGGAGGACATAATGTATTTTTTCTAGGAGAGTCAAACAGTAAAAGCTTTAGGAATCGATGTATTTTGAGACCATTAACCCTTTACCTCATACAGTCTGTGACTATGTAGGCAGTTATTTTACATGTACCAAAGGTCACACAGTGCAGTGTGCTATAAATAGAACATCTGTTACCTATTTCACTCACTACACATAGGCCTGCCAGTTAAATTTATAACTGTATAGTATATGTTAAATTCAACATCAGTTTTAACCATTTTACCTTTTTAGTACACATCTATTATCTAAACTCACCGTCAAGCCAGTGAAGCAGTGTGATCAACCATAGTCGACATTTCTCAAAATCAAAATCAGTGCTGCCTACATCAACATCTAAGATCATATGACTTTATGAAGCTTTGATACTCATAATTCTAATCATCCAAACTCAAAATAGTGAAATGAAATCTGTGCCTCCATTTGGGAGAGTGGAGAATCTGACCCAGTTACTTTAAAAAGCAGATTATGACTAAATCTTAAATAGCAACGACTTAATTTAGTATCTAAAAGAGGGTTTTCCCCGAAGGTGGCGCTATGTAAAACCAGCTCAAAATAGCTGATGTTTACAGTAGGCATCTAAACATACTTAAATGTGGATGGTGCTGAGGCATCCAAACATGCCTGCATGCAAATTGGGTAGAGGCATCCACTAGTGCTTCCATGAGAATGGGGTAGAGGCGTCCAAAGGAGCTTACATGAGGTAAAGGGTTAATTCAAGTGGCTTTTAATAACAATAAAAAATGCAGAATACAACAAATAATCTAGAGTTAACATATCCCTCCAATCACCTGCAGGAAAAGAAGTCTTAGTGCTAAAACAAAAAAAAAAGTATGAAAGTTTCCACAAATGTGATAATCGCATGAAAATTTAGCTAGATCATCCATACAAACATTACAAAAATGCATACCAAATTTCATGTTTTCTAAAGTGTTTTGTGTTTGACAATCCTAACAAGGTTTTTGTAGAAGAGGTCTTAAGTTTAAAAAATAAATGTAAAGAAAACCTGAAAAATTGCTGAACTGGCCTGAAAATAAAACTAACTCGAAACAGAAAGCAGTGGCCATGGGAGGTAACAATGTAAAATGGTTGTATTGTGCAAACAAAGTTTTCATAAAAGATATGTAAGTTGAAAAGTCCAATAACGGTTGAAAAAAACGGAAAAATTATTTTATTCATGTCATCTATAAAAAAGCCTAATAAATTTCATTCCGAGTACCTCGAGTGGCTTTTGCTTTATTGTGCTAACAAAAGTTTGAGCCAAAAAATGTGAATCAAAAATTTTAAATTTTTTTTAAACAATGGCAAATATGCTGTAATGACCTGAAAATCTTATTAAGTCATCTATATATGCATACAAAAATTGGCAAATTTAATATGTCCATGCTGAAATATTACATATCAGTTCTCAAAATGGACATACAAATGCATAGAACAAAATCAAGATACACAAGAAGAAAGCAGTGGGTACCATAGCGACTCTTGTAGCAACATCCACTGAGTCCACGTCATTGCCGTAGATAAGTGGGTTGAATCCTGTCTGCAAAGAGAAACTTTCTCGCCTTTTCCAAATGTCTGGATTCTGGTCTAGAACATCAAGGTTCTTGATTGGTTGTGGTGTCATGCTCATGCTGGCAAGGGCCTGAAAGACCACCAATTCCGATTCAAATTCACTGATATACTAACACACCAACCAATAAGCACAAATAAAAATGTACTGTGATACATGTAGAACATGGCAAACTGACAGAAACAGGGTACATTGATAAGACATGGTACATACAGGAATGTATAACATACAGCAATATAGGTGTGCATATTTGAGGTGAAACTAGCTGTCCAGTCAAGTTCTAACAATCACATCAATTACTGCAAGAACAAGAATAACTTTCAGTAAAAATCTGTAACAAACTATCCCTCATCTTTACAAAAACATTATTTTTGAACAGATCATTACAAGTTCTGACAAGTTTTTAAATTGTGAAAAGTCACCAATGAACAGAATCTAATTTGCCTCCCCTTCTTCAGAGTCTCATTCCCAATACAGTAATATGGTCTTTCTTTCTGCATGCATCAAAACAGAATGTGGCCAAATGATGGTTCCTACAATCCCTGTGGATTGCCTGTCATTGAATATTCAAGGAGTTTTTATGGATTTCAAAAGTTTTCATATAGTTATTTTTCTTATCAAACTTAAGATTCTTCATGATCTTTTATTACTGTATCATACATGTACATACAAAAGAAGACAAGAGCCCATTGAAGGGACTGATGCTCTACTGGGTGAAAAGAATTTCCAGGAATTCCTGATAAGACCATTTCTTCCTTTTTAACTGTCGAGTGTTGGAACCATCTCTGATATTCTTTAGCAATAACAGAAATGATAAAATTAGCTGCTGTGGTGCATATGCTGGATTTCAGCATGGCACCATTTTCATTAAGGACCAATAAGGCATCATAAGAAGTCTTCTGGCGGAAAACCCATGTTGATACAACTTTTCATTTTGGAGGAGTAATGGTAGCATGAATTTCAAAAGGATTACATGGTGGCCATATTTGACATCAGATTGGAAACATTTCTATTTAGTACCAAATAGAATTCATAACATGTCTTTTGGTGAAAACATGGTGTCGAAATGACAGCCACTTAGAAGTTGTAATAGGAAGATTTTCAAGATGGCCATTATGGAAGTCATATTTGAAGTCAGAATGGAACCATTTTCATTGATTACCAACTGGACATCAGAAGTCGTCAGTGACAACCCCATGCTGATATGTTTCATTCATGTCGCAGACTGTCTGAATGGCATCATTAACTCCAACTAGACACAAGTTCTTTTAATGTTCTTTTGGGGGAGTTTTTTTCATGGGTTTAACAATATTTTTCAGCACATGATAGGCTCTACATGGAGGCCAGTATATGTGGTGGAAGAAGAAACCAGGAAAAATCACCGACCTATGGGAAGCTAGTAGCAAGTTTTTTCACATACCCATGTTGGCCGAGCCACAAGACTGAAACCCACACAAAGACACAGCTCAGATGTCAGTGATCTTTAAAAGTGAATGTCTTAGACCCAGACATTATGAGTTGTTCATTAAAACCCTCATCATGACAGAGTTAGTCATAACATTATTTTCGAGATGACCAATGTGGTGGTCATATTATACATCTAATCCAATTCATTTTGGACCAACAATAGTTTTATTGTGAAAACCCTATGGCAATATTACTTTTCATTCAGGTGGATAAGCAATAACAAGATTTTCAAGATGACCACTGTAATGGCCATATTGGACATCAAACCAGCACCATTTTTATTTAATGCCAAGTAGACATCATAAAAAGTTTTCTGGTGAAAACTTGCACTGGTATCTTCATCCATTCAGGAGAAGCACCAACAAGATTTTCAAGATGGTCACCATAGTAGACAGTATAAGAAGTCCTCTGATGCAAAGCACAGGCAATATTACTTTCCATTTGGGTGGTGTAGCACTAACATGATTTCCAAGATGGCCAATGAGGTGGCCATACTGGATGTTAGATTTGCCCTATTTTCATTCAAGAGCAGCAAAAATTAAAATTATATTTACTTTAAAACACTCCAAACAGTGCATCTTTCGTTATAAATATTTTAGCTCTATACCATCTAACAGATTCTACACTCAACAACATGCAGAGGTTCTCAGTCACGCAAACTTCCTCCAAAGTGCACATCCATGGACAACTATGGATATATAAAGATGGGCATGACTAAGTCAAATCACAGATTAATTGGGAATGTGACTTTCACCCTCTGCTCCCTGGTGACACACTGCTACGCCTGTACCAATTTTAATTTATCTCTGCCCTCACACACTACCAATATATATATATATATATATATATATATATATATATATATATATATATATATACACACACACATATACATATATAACTACCTGTTGGTCATAGGAGCATTGCAAACTGTCATAAAAAATATGGACTTTTTAACATATGCAACTTACACATTACATCAGTGTGTGGATATCTTCATGTCATCTTTAAGTTACGTTATGAATATCATCACATAAATATGATGTCTTGTGGGATTTGTTTAATGCACATTTTTATACAGAGTGGCAAATACAGCAGCTCTGTTATAAATTGCTGTAATTGCTTTTAAGATATTTAAATGTGAAATCAATCAAAGTTTCAGGACAGAATATATAAATTGTGGCAACTAAAATGCAAAAACCTAGAGAACCATTAGGAAACCAAAGTATATTAAAATTAACTTACTTAACTCATAACAGTGTGTGCAATTGCAAGTGGCCATTGATTTTTCCCATCATCAAGTGTTAAGGGCTGACAAGTGTTAATTCAAATGATGTTATGTCATAAATATTGTTGACATTTTTCAATCAACTCCAGGCTTTCTACACTGATTTTCATTTGTTCTGATCATGCTCATATAAGTGCTTCTCTCTCACTCTTGAATACTAATAAATGCACCTACCAGAGCAAGAATAGTCTCAGTCTGTAATTACATGTACTTACAACTGGTGCTGGAAGGGTCAAAGAACAAGTTCCAGAAAACATTTCACAGAACTGAAATTAGGTCATTAATATCATTAACCTTTAAATACCCATTACAGCTGGTAGAGCAAGAGTTTTTTCTGGATGAGTAAAAATTTTTTGCTGTTGATGAACTAAAAAAGTGGATTTTTTGTGGTTTTTCAACCCCTGCATTTGCTCTGAATGAGTGGTCAGTAACCTCTGTGCATGCCAGCAATGAAAGCCAACCCAAGACTGCATATGTACAGATGAACAATACACTATCCCACAGGCCTATAACTGAAGTAATGAAAAGTAATTCAAATGTATCAAGTTGATTGTTACCTGCTTAAGATGGTTTTTGAGAACAGTGCCCTCCGGTTCAGGCATAGCAGGGAGATCATCACAACCTCGGGCTGGAGTTACCTGCAGGGTATTAAAAAAAAAAAGTTTATTTGGATACAAATGCATACAAATTATTAAGTATATATACAATTGTTTTAAAAGTGAAACACCTTATTTGACTTATGTTTTTACCACAACTGCACTGCTTTGCTATGCAAAAACAGATCAGGATCTTAGTTGTTTGCAGTTTGATGACTTATAATCAAGTATATATGGCAGTGTGCTGGGTAAGCAATTATTAACACAAAAATATACAAGGTTTCTGGACAAAATTTCAAGAATGCAGACTTTTTAAAAAATATAATGCTGTGCCCATATCTTTGCTTAATCACTGGTTATTTTCCACTACAGACACATCAGTGAAGCAAAACGCTGTTGTTATCTTACAGTCTATTAACAGTCATCAGTAGAATACACTACACAGACCCTCATCTGCTGGCACAATGTGTTGATGGCAGATCAGTGTCTACATATATGTTGTTTGCAGGTAGATTTGACTTTGAAGCAAGTCTATATTTGCGATATGAGAAAAGCCAATCCTCAAAGATCATGGCCTGGGATTTGGGTTGGATTACTGTCTTGCACTGGATGGACACGGACAAGCACACACACATGCACATGGCAAAGGCTACATTTTAATATTTTAAGACTGAATAAGAGACCCGAATGGTCTTGAGTATACTCACCTGGCTGACACCTAACCGCCAAATTCAACAGCAGCTGGGAAAGTTATCTGGGTATGTAAGATGCTTTATGTTGAAATTTCCTCCAATGCTGTTAACTGCATATGCTATGAAAACAATTGTTCGCAAAATTTTAAAGGTACATCAGCATCATTTATCCAATACTAAAAATCCCTGTGCAAGTGCAAATATTTGATGGTGGATCAGCATTATTTTGAGTGATATGAAACGTCTTCATGCTAGGATACATTCTGTGAAGTTTGGTCAAATTCTGTGGTTTTGGAGAAAAAGCACTTTATAGATTTTTGTATATTTAGCAATTGTGACTTATTTGAATGCAGATCGCCATCATTTGTGAAAATTTTAACTGTTTCATGCCAGGATGCTTCCCTGAAATCTGATAAAATCTTATTCCACATTCATGGAGAATATGTTGGAAATTTTACCTCAGGCAATTCATTCAGTGGTCAATCCTTTATTTTCAGAGCCTTTCTTCATTTACAATTTATGCAAACATACAAATTACAATATTTTGCTGCTCGTCTAGGTGCACTAATTCTGGGTCAATCTTGACACTTTTATGGGCAATGAAATGAATTTTAAATCTAGCAAATTATCTTCTATGCTTCAATACTCTATGTTACACTATGCTGTTAGAAAATGGTAAATGGTAAAAGAAAGAAAAAGGACCTGAATATAATCAGACTGAGTAGATTTGACTGAGTTGAGTCAATTGAGTAAAAACTCTGCCAGACTTAAATTCTCTTATATCTTGTAGAATCCAGTTTCTTGTTCCCAAGCTTCTGAATTTTCCTGTTCTCATTTTCATCATATATAAATCATCTTTGTTAAATTATCATAAAGGCTCTTCTTTTACTGGCCAGTATCAAATTATGGGTTGGATTTATCAACATGAACATTACCTAAGTGTAACCCTTGTCCTAAGGGTGCAAACATTACTTAAGTGTAATCCACATCTTGGGGAAGCAAACACTATCAACATATTGGGGGTGAAAACATTACTTAAGTGTAATCCACATCTTGGGGGGTGGGGTGCAAGCATTACTTAAGTGTAATTCCCTTCTTGGGGGTGAAAACATTACTTAAGTGTAATGAACATCTTGGGGGGAAAACATTACTTAAATATAATTCACATCTTCGGGGTGAAAACATTACTTAAGTGTAATCCACATCTTGGGGGTGAAAACATTACTTAAGTGCAATCCACATCTTGGGGGTGAAAACATTACTTAAATGTAATCAACATCTTGGGGATGCAAACATTACCAAAGTGTAATTCATATCTTGGGAGTGAAACATTACTTAAGTATAATCAACATATTGCGGGTGAAAACATTACTTAAGTGTAACCCACATCTTGGAAGTGAAAACATTACTTAAGTGTAATTCATATATTGAGGGTGAAAACATTACTTAAGTGTAATCCACATCTTGGGAGTGAAAACATTACATAAATGTAATCCACATCTTGTGGGTGAAAACATTACTTAAATGGAGTGAAAACATTACTTAAGTGTAATCCACATTTTGGGGGTGAAAACATTGCTTAAGTGTAATCCACATCTTGGGGGTGAAAACATTAATTTAGTGTAATCCACATCTTGGGGGTGAAAACATTATTTAAGTGTAATCCACATCTTGGGGTGAAAACATTACTTTAGTGTAATCCACATCTTGGTGGTGAAAACATTACTTAAATGTCACATGTCTTGGGGGACAAAGGGTCGTACTGTGCAAACATTATCCAAGCGTAACCCATGTCTTTGGGGGTGACAATATGCACTTGCGCAAAATAGTGTACTCTATAAAAATGATGTTTGATGTAATTTATTTCACTCAAGTTTTACTTAATATGTTATAAATAAGGAACAACTAACCCCTTTTATTGCAAAACCATTAAATTTACTGTGATGACTTCAAAGTTTTCCGCAGATGAAGGTTCAATTTCTGCCAGGAAGATTGTCAGAGAGAAACAATCTTTTAACTGTCAAACATAGAACATGCATCATCTCTAATTTCCAAAATAATCATCCCTTTTTTAAATTGTAGGCTTTGAAACAGAATCAATTTAGCTCCAGATCTTAATTTAGAAAGGGATTGGTTCCCTGTTTTATTGAAAGAAGCCAGTGTAAATATATATATTGATTAACATACAATAACAATTGAGCTTCATCATGATCCCTCTGATTCCAAAGATATGAGCCCAAGTTATTATAATATCAGAACTAATTTATGATGTAAAACAACAACCTTGTATCAGAACCAAATAAAATAATGCAACTAGTGAACAGAGAAACCAATCAACAAATAAATTACTAATATAATAAATAATAATACTTGAATTGACACTGAACAGCATACTTATCATATATACTCATTTATAAGTTGAGTCAAACTGCAAACAACAAAGTTCTGCCATTACATAATGCACCTGCAGAACAGGGTCTATTTTTTTGTTCTGATGATTAATCCTAACTGCACAGACCCAGATCTGCTGGTGCATTATGCAAGAGCAGATTTGGGTCTGTGCAGTTTGCAGTTGGTCTTTTTTTTATTGTGGTACGTGTTTTATATTTCTTTGCTTGTTTGCTTGCAATGTATATATAGCATCTACAGTAATAAAGAGAGTCAACCTGTAATTCTGCACAGATTTATAGCAGTATGATGTACAATTAAAGCCTGACTCTCATTCATGCCAGCACACAGTAAATTACATTATTGATCCAGGAGGAATACAAATGTATACCTTCAATACTAGCTTATAAGTGAATCCAACTGCAAACTGCACAGACCCAGACCTGCCATCGCATAATGTGCCGACAGATCTGGGTCTGTGCAGTTTGTTAGGATTAATCAGTACAACAACATATACCCTGATCTGCAGGCACGTTATGCTACGGCAGATAAGGATCTTTGTTGTTTGTAGTTTGACTCACCTTATCAGCAAGTACATACAGTAATGCCACACTCCCTAAATGAAAGCTATACTCAATCTAAGATGTTGTGCAGGTTTAGGCCATCATTTATGACATGATGGTTGGGTGCTTGCAATGGACATTATCTTATAACTAAACAATGATTATGTGTACTATGAATAACACATTATACATCCTCTAGAACTCACAGCCTTCTTCCTTGCCCCAAGAGCAAGCCATCCTTAACGTTTTGTCCAAGTATATGATGGAGAACAAATGTTATTGTGCAGAAACTATTTTTCTTCCTTCATTCACAGTAATCCTGATTTTGAGTTTCGGCCCCAAAATAAAATTGGGTTCTTATTTACCTATACTATACTCGCTTTTAAGTTGAGTAAAACTGCAAACAACAAAGATCCTGATCTGCTATAGCATAATGCACTTGCAGCTCAGGGTATATGTTGTTTCTTGTACAGATTACTCCTAACAAACTGCACAGATCTAGACCTGCTGGCACATTATGCGATGGCAAACCTGGGTCTGTGCAGTTTGCAGTTGGACTCATCTTTGTAAGTATATGCAGGGATTTACAAGTTTTGTAAAAGTCAGCTTGCCCTGGGCAAGCTGACTGGAAAATTGAACTTGCCTTTAGGAATAATTGAGAGAGAAACAATGTTTAGACAACCAACAACAAAGCTGCATTAATTTAATGTTTTCATAAATAACATTATTCTTTATCTTTCCAATTCAAGTTCAAATGATCATGCAGATTTAGATGTGCATCTAGGAGGAAAACAAGGTCAAAATTAGTACATCATCACAAAATTGTCAATAATTTCACTCTATCATGCTCTCCTGTGGAGTGTTATGTCCACTCACATGTTTGCTTCTGCTTAATTGTCAGTCCCTATGGAAAATGAATTTGCTATCAGGTTTTTGCCTTGAGCAGTTATGGGATTTTTTTTGCAGTGGCTGCAGAACATAAATTCATTTGCTCAGTCATGTTCTAGCTATGGATACCCATTAATTCTTGAAACTTTCTTGCATGTTTAGCAGCATCAATATGTTTATTTTTCAGTAAAATGGCTTCATTTGAGCCAGAAACTTCATCAAGTTTCATTTTCTTAACTAAATAAGACAGCAGAATCATATCATCAACTACATCAATAATACAGTAGTTTAAGAAAAAGTCTTGGCAATGATTAATTTATACTCGCAACTGAAAGATTTGTGAACACTGCTTTTACCAATATACTTCACAATTATCATCTTAGTCGGCTTCAAATCAACGACATGTATCAAAATATTTAACAAGCCAACTTTTGAGTTTGAGAGAACTTTTTTAAATACATTAAATTATTGGCCAAGCCATATTTACTTATTGGTCTTCTGTTAATTATCACATAAATAACAGATTATAAACACCACATATGGGTGTTACATTTTTGGCTCATCAATCAAGCTTTGAATGAAATCCTGGTGGTTAATTGTTAGCGATGTGTGCCTTTTATTTCCAAACACATATCAGTGTTATCTCACAAGTTATATTATTAACAATTAACACCTTACAAACCTAATGATGGTGACATGCATCAAAACAATCTTTCTACTCAGCCAGCTAACAAACTGCCAGAGGTTAGGTTAGGGACCTGAATGTGGGCTAATCCCAGATATGTACAAATATTACTATTAAATTGTAACTGACCATTTAGAATAGCAATATTTGTTGTTGATTTCTCAAAACTGGCTTCAATCAATAACAGAACACTAACAAACCCCAACTCAGTTTTTTTTTTTTACTTGCCCATGGGAATGTTATTTGGAAACTTGAGCTTGCCAAAGCTGAATTTGAGCTTGTCCCAGGAGTCAGGCATGTTGATTTGCAAATCCATGAGATACCGTACCAAATTACAAGCCATATACAAAGTTTGGTCCATGTCTGCAATATAGAATTAATGTTATTGTGCAGAAACCAATTTCTTCTTTCAGTTCAGTGACCATGACCTTTGACCTTTTGATCCCAAAATCAATAAGCTTTACCCAAAGTGCAAACTGTCCAGAAAGTTTGATCCAGGCATGTGATTGGGGGTTGGGGAGGGGCCACTGGTGGCTGAGTGGTCTGAGGCACTCACATTTACAGATCAATGACATCTCATAGATGTCCATGTGGGTTTGAGTCTTGGCCCGGTGAGAAAGCTTGCCAGTAGTTTCCTGTGGGTTGATGGTTCTTCCTGGGTTCTTCCTTCACCAAATATACTGTCCACAATATATAGCATATCATGTGCTGAAAAAATGGCATTAAACCCACAAAACTAAAAACAAACTGTATGTGATGTAAAACTAATGTTACTGTGCAGAAACCATATTTCTTCTTTCAGTCACAGTGACCTAGAAATTTAACCTTTTGACCCCAAAACTGAATGGCTTCTTCCTTATCCAAACTTAAACAATCCAGAGAGTTTGGTACATGTAAATGGTGGACATATTTGCTTTTACATGTGGTTACAATGTCTGTCCAAGAACTGTTACTGTCCACATCTTTAACAGATTCCATCTCCCACAGTAATTTATCTAGAAAATTAAAGACACAAATACAGGCATGAACACAACTGCATCTTTCAACAGAATTACTTAGCTTCTATAACTGTAAACAGAAAAAGATTTACAACAGGAGAATTGCAGCCATGCTGAACGTTTTGACAAATATTAATCCTTCAATGTCTCAAACTGATACAACAATCTCAATCATAAAGTCAATCTGCTGATCCAACACAATTGTGTTCAAAGGGTTCCATGTGATATATCATGGATTATTACTTGATAATCTGCTGATCCAACACGATTGTGTTCAAAGGGTTCCATGTGATATATCATGGATTATTACTTGATAATCTGCTAATCTAACACTACTGTGTTCCAAGGTTTCCAGGTACAGTATGTAATTTCATTATCAGCCATGGATTATTACTTGATAATCTTTCACCTCCTTCATCAGGACAATACCAGTGAGCACATTAATATGTCAATATTTGGTCAAAAGTTTTCATTAGTTTTTATTTTCCAGCCTGAGGGAACACAATAATCCAAGACATATGTGAGAGTTTATGACCTGGTCGACTGAAATCTGACTCTCATTGTGCAGCTGTTTATCTGTAATACAGCAGTACACACTGAATTGTGTACCACTGTGTTACAGATAAACACTGGTGAAACTGTTTGGAGCATTTAACTATTAAAAATTGATATTTGTACATACAGCAAAGAGTCTAAGTAATCTTGACTCACAGAACGTTTACAGGCTGGTGTGCATTTCCCTGCTCTGCTCTTAGCTGATTATCTGTCCCCATGTAATGGTCATTACATACAATTGTACGGGAAAAAAACACCCTACACGTCACAGAAATCAGTATGGGGAATGAACGCTTATTACAAATTACCTATAAAATTATAGCTGAATAAGCAATTAAAAATTCATTAAATTTGCACGGGTTGAAGACCATAAGCACCTCTTATCAAACATACAAAGAAAAGAGTTTATTGCAGGATCCATTCTAGATGGACAATTCGGTGAAATAATTGCCACAGTAACTTCGTCAAAATACACAAAAAAGTGAAACTGACTTTGCCTTCTCCTGATTCGACTTTACCCCTACACCCACCCCTTCTGACATGAAATGCTTTCATGCTCTGTGTATAGTAACAACCTTTGTGTCTTTTCTGTTCAAAGAGCAATGTAAAACATTTTCAACAATGTATTTTTCATGCTTTCAAATTAACTTTTGTTTAAGTTTCAAGATTATTTGTCTTTTGACCCTGACATCCCTAAGTAGTAACATGCATGACCCAGTCAATTCTTCAATCATCAGACAAAGATATTTGTCATTACCTTCTCTTATTGATTAAAATGGCCTCAACATTAATTATTCCAGAATTTTTAAATCAATCTAAATACAACATTCCTATGCTAAATGTACATCAGCTAGACATATAAAGTGAAACTGGTTAGTAAGAACTGGCAGACATAAAAGTATTTGTTGCTGCTAATCCATCACACTTTTTCTCCATTTAGCTGTTGATCTAAATTTATACAATTCTGTTGATAAATGCTGTTAAGTCCATCTAAGAGACTGACCATATTTTATTGTCAGTCAAATACACTCTTATATTTTACTGCAGGGTGATGGCAGAAATGATATGGAGAAGAAAACTTGGACATGGCATATTTGAAAATACATGTAGCATTATTTCAGTTGCAATTTTCCAAACTTTTTAATATTATTTTGTCCTTCAAATTTAAATAGAAACTGCTGCCAAAAAAAGATCTATCTGCAAAAGAATAGGAAACAAGATCTTACAAATTCCTCTCCATCAAATAAATGCAAAATCACATGGCAAATGGAAAGATTACATATAGAATAGATAGGAAAGAGAAAAGAAAAAGCATGATAACTGTCCATAACCAACTGGTCCTGCATTTCATCTTACAAAACAAAATGTAATAAATGACTCGATGGTAAATACAAGAAGTCATAAACATCAGTCTTTAATAAAGTTTTTTGATATAAGGAAACATGTAAAATACAGAAAATCAAAAAGAAATTTATATCAAATGTTTAATTTATTAAATTTTATTAAATTCAACATCACATGACCTCTGTTTACAGGCAAGGACAATGATGCTTACTGTCCAGCTGATCCAGACACAAACGTCACTCATCCGGCGGCTGGGCATCAGAATCTGATGCTGCCATTGACGACCAGTCTAAAACACAGAATGAGAATCAGGATCGTCATCCACTGACTTCTCATCAACGACAGCATCAGAACTAGACCCAGCCTCCAAAGATGATGCTCTGGTATAAAGCTGCCTACATGAAATTACGTCTGCAGAAAGATGAGTTCCAGCAGTGGATTGCTGGAATAGATCAAAGGCATGAACGTCAACATAAAGTCTGCGCTGACCGTTTATGGCAGGTCATAAACTGATAAAGATTTCTATAGTTCTTTTATACTTTTAACCAGACATTATTATTGTCTTTCACAGGACTGTTATCATGTTTATAAAAATTAAATCTGAAGTCTTTTTTTTTCCATTTTTGAATAAGAGATATGAATCACACCCATGTCAATTTATTTCCAATCTCTCCCCGAGTTCATAGTACTGTGAAAACTTAAAATATAATAATTTGTACTAGAGAGAGGCAGTGTCCTTAATCTTACCAAAAGAAAAAAATAAATAACCAAAGAAAAAAAAACAAAACAAAACAAACAAAATCAGATAAGATGTGATCCTACCATTACATGCACATGCACATCCATTCCAGCACGCAAATGTTTATGGACATTTTGTAATGCAGTCCATCCTCTTAATTACATGATCTTATTACATGATCTTATAATCTTAATTACATGATCTTATAATGGACTTTGAAGAGTGGCATTTGCTGATAGATGTTTTCACCTGTTATCTGGGAAAAAGTCCTCAGAAGGGGTAAGGTGGGAAGAGGCAGTGGTTACAAATAGTGGAAATTAATCAATGATAACATCATAAACCCTAAATATACTTTAAAAAGTATTGTGCATTTTTGCTGTTTGTTTTCACCATCAAACAGATCATAAGCTAAATGATACATGTTAATTACAATATAGGTGGCAGGGGATAGTTTTGTAAATTGGCACCTGTCAAATTTCTTAACTTAAGGCTATGGTGTGGCTTTATTGCCTGTGATTGTTTACTAAATAAAAATGTTGATATATTTGTGAACTAGGGTGTTTTGGGCTTATGTTGTTCTTGAAATTGATGTGGGGCATGTACACCTCCCATAGCTACTTTACACTATGTAGACTGTGAAATACCATTAGTTGGCTAGGAAGAAGAGATAGCCACCCATGGCAGTGAACGTGGGTTCAGGACAAGTAGATTATCTCAAAAAAGGCTTTGATAGCAAATATTATGAATTGCATCATCCTGTTTAGTACAGTGTTTTGCAGAATTATCACCTTGGAAAAGGGCTTGTGTTTGCACTGTGAGCATTACATGGTGTCAAAAATTACATGTACCTTCGGGCATGAAAAATGCAGCTATAAATTTGGGGTTGGGGTGCATAAACTTCTTTTTCTATGAACTGACATTGACTTCTCTGGTAAGGTGAATATTATTCTTATGCTTTGTTTTAATATAGATATCCAAAAATATGGACTTTTTTTTACCTCACTTGTTTATTTTATTTTTTATGATTTTTTTAATACTAGGCAGGTGAATGTGGCATTAAATTTGTGCATAAAAACTGTCCCTTGCACCCACTGCAACAACACTGATTAATATAACATTAAGAAATAATTAATTCAAGATGTCAAGATTGATACAGAAAATTCAGTATTCAGTGTTGATTCCATTGCTCAATCTGCAGCAGGTAAGTATTAAGCTGTCAAGAGTCTAAATCAAAATCAAGAGGAATCCAATTAAAACAATTATAATCCAATGTAATATATTGATTTTAACTTATGGTCAAAAGTTTAAAGGATTTATCTTGCGCTCAAGTTAGAGCTTAACTGAAGCTAGCAAGAAACCATCACCAAATGCAATTATTCTAGGCAATGAGATTGTTTTCTCATCTGGACAAGATAAATTTCTCAACTGCCAAAGTACTGTGCTAATTACAGCAGTGCAATAAAACTGGTACATTGATTTTTTTCATTCAGCAGAAGTATTTGCAAACTTCCTATTCACTCACATTAAAACCCCCAAGATGATATTAAAACATCACATAAGGAAATAACACTGCCACAAATAACTTTTATGGAGTCCAAAATGGCTGAGAGACAAATCTCAACATGTCCATGAACTCTAGACATTTCTTTAATCTTTTTATCTTACTACTGTAGATTGTAAGGGTGCAAATTTCTGTCGATCTATGAAGAACACATTAAGTTGGACAGGTGAACGATTAATTAGATTTATGGGGACCAGTGCGTGTTTAAATCGCCATAATGCACTGATTGGTAATGTCTCTGTCATGAGAGCAGTGATTCTTAATTAAGCCTTCATTTATTTAACTGAAAAGGAATAGGGGTTAACTTCCGATCTGTATCGAAGCTGTCAGTTTGAAGTTTTCCAGGAATCAGTATTTGGTAATCTGAGGTTGTCAGGCGGACTACATTTTTAGTGCCTAGTAAGGCGGGAGATATATTTAATTCTGATTGGTTACGCTGAATAAAGGGGCGTGATTCCACATGAAAAATCTCAGTTTTAATGTGCCGCCGCAAAGGTCCTGGCATGTCGACACTTTTTTCTGCAAGAGAAAACAAATGTGGAAGAATCCGGGTCAAATTTAGAAGAAATTCACGCGTAATTAATCATCCAAGGGATCGGATGTCTGGAAAAATCAACGAACACAATTCTGGCGGGAAAGCTTGAAAACACAAAGTATTTTGCGTCAGTCTCACGTAAATCATTGATATCAATATGACAAATTGTTGATTTATTTGCTTATATTTGCATGAATTTATTCGGTTAGATTCATAGATCAATTTTCTTGATATGAATACATCTGTGTGAGTTCATCTAAATGAATCCATACAATGATATTCTTTATATAAGTTGATGAATTGTTTGAATGTATAGTCTTGATTGTTATAGGTAAATATGTATCTAGAATTTCATGCCTTACTTTAGTTGATATGAGTTACGAGAATCCGTGGTAATTCTCCGACTTAGATGATCTCGCATATGATAAAGACTTGAGTGTGTATTGACTGAAATTAACGTTGTTAAACCACGTAGTAAGATTTCATATATGCTAGAGACTTGAATGTGTGTATTCGCTAGAAATAACGTAGTTAAGCCATGTAAGGAATTTCATTCATTCATTTGTGTAATTGAGACAAGACCGGGACTGATGTCTCGGGGTGATGTTAATGTGAGCCAGTATTGAAATAGCCATTAGGACGTACATTAATCTTAGGAAACTAGGTTTGTTTATGGTCTGCCGTGTTTAGTTCGACCAGATAGCTGTTGGTAGCTGTTTAAATTCCGACAGAACTATATCTGACATTAACAAGAGGGGAGAGTATGATTTATTCCCAGTAGGATACCTGACTGAATATTTAGGTTGCTACTTTGTTTACTTTTGGAAGGTGAGATAGCTCCACGTGACGTATTCACCGACGTATCCACGTGACGTATACTGGAATCTACCTGTTGAAGTATCTACGCATCACGTACTTACATAACCACCTAACCACAAAAAGTCCGAGGGCCGAAAGCGGCGAGACACTAGAGAGTTGGAGAAGGGAAGAGTGGAAAGGACCCAGATGTACAGGCACAAGGAAGTTAAAGTCAACAGTCGCAGTGAATTTGGACTGAACCAGAAAAATCAGATTATGAATCTGTACAAGGCATTGACTTCGATCTTTCACTCGATTTGATGATGAACTAATTCTATCACTTAAAACAGATCGTCTATTTGTATAAGTATATTTGTGTTTGAAATTCGTTGAATGATTTGTTTCTCAAAAAGAAGTGTATCTTCCTAATGTAATGTATTATCACAACTGTTTATGAATTTTTATTAAATTTATTGTCTTTACATGTACGGGGGCTCGCGTCATTCTGTTTTATATATCTGCTCAGATCTCTATCTATTCCACCTATAAGTTTCACACTTTATATTGACATTTACTCGATCCAGGCAATTACACCGTCGGCGATTACCCTCTAGATAATGATAACCAAAATCCACTACAACCCACCCCCAACAAAGCTGGGGGAGTTTGTGACATAAATACTTGCATATACTTTGGATCCAACTACGAGCAACATTGACCCAGATTAGATTTTGCATAATAAGCCAACATATCTCAGTCTACAGTTTGTTAGGACTAATCTATAGAACAAATAACTGAGACCCTGATATGCTTTTATATAAGCCGACAGTTCTCATACATGCCAACCCCAAGAAAGAACAAGTGCAATTTTTTCTAATTAAAGTTGGAGAAAAGTGCAAGTAACCTGTGCATAAAGTGTGTGTATATATATATTTTACTAGTACTAATATTAGTAAACCTACTTCACTGAGGCTACATCATAGCTAATGTATTACACAGCTAATTAGAGTACACTGTATGAAAATGTACATTTGTTTTTACTGCTAACCTGGGTCTGCAGGTCAAAATACTTGGCAAAAATGGGCAATGTCCATGTGGATTAGAACCAGAATACAAACACAAAACATACTGAAAAACTGTTTATATTCAACACTCACTTTAACTAATCTACATGTCTAACTTTTACCTAATGATCGTGAAGTCCACAAATTCTGCAATGACCTGATAAAATCCTCAATCCAAGTACTATATTGCACCACTCTCATATTCTTCAATACAAATTTGTAAATCAGTGTTGATTTGTCCTTTTTCTGATCAGACATGTTTTGAAGCTTAAAAAGACTGATCTGCTCTAAAATAAATTTCAACCGCAAGTCAAACTGTAAAAGCCTATTTAGATTAATATCTGGCACCATTTTCTTCAAACATACACACTGGTCCAATACTGAACCTGATATCAATATAATGAATCTGCCAAGCAAAGTTTCAAATTAAAGAAAAAGGGTCATATACAGTAGCTATAAACAGAAAATTAAGAAAGTACATGTAGATCTGATAGGCAAATTAGCTCTTATGCTATTTTTATGAGGCAGTTTATATTCTGAAAATATTCTCAAATTTTTGTGACAAACACGACTTTTTATTGTTTTAATTTTATTTTATGCTTTAATGTACCAGAAAGTGTAATCCACATACAGGCTAGCGTAAAATGTAATTCGGTGGAAAAAATGCTTGATGATTAAGCCAAAAGTGTAACGGTTGATGTGTATGACTTCTGGGTCGATACGGTTTACTAAGATTAATTAGGAGAACAAACAAAACAAACCCAGATCTGCCTTTACATAATGAACCAACAGATCTGGCTCAACACATTTTGTTAGGACTAATTAGGAGAACAAATAACAGACCCTCATCTACCATCACATAATAAACTGACAGATCTTCATTTATGCAACTTGTCAGGTCTAGTAAGTCTACCAAACACCGAAATTAAAGGACTTTTCCTGGACTTTCCATGACCTCAAAAAATAAATTTCCAGGACCTCAAATACTGACAATAGACAGCAAAAGTCAAAATCATATGACAAGTGATACAAACCCCCCAAAAACCCTGAAACACTGGAGACTGGCAACACAAAAGAGCAAGGTCATTGATGACTGATCATGCCAACAGTCCAGGGATTGTATGACAAAAAAAGGTTCAAAATAATTTTAGAGGGAGCAAAAATGATTTTAAAGGACTTTTTAAAGACTAAAGAAGTAAAATGTTAATTTTCAAGGATTCCAAGGCTTTGAATTCAAAAAACATAAATTTAGTACTTTCTAGGATTTCAAGGTAATTTATGAACCCTGTTTTGTTGCCGAGTGGGTGTTGAAAGTTTAAAAATTGAGAAAAAATGTATAAACCCTGGTTTGTTGCAAAATGTGTGTAGATCTTGAGAGAAAGTTATGAAAATTAAGATAAAAATGTATGAACCTTGATTTTGTAGCTGAGTGGGTGTAGATGTTGAAAGAAAGTTCAGAAATTAAGATAAAAATGTATGAACCCTGTTTTGTTGCCGAGTGTGTGTAGATGTTGAGAGAAAGTTCAGAAATCAAGATAAAAATGTATGACCCATGGTTTTTTGCCGAGTGGGTGTAGATGTTGAGAGAAAGTTCAGAAATTAAGATAAAAATGTATGAACCCTGTTTTCTTGCTGAGTGGGTGTAGATGTTGAAAGTTCAGAAATTAAGATAAAAATGTATGAACTATGGTTTGTTGCCATGTGGGTGTAGATGCTGAGAGAAAGTTCAGAAATTAAGATAGATATGTATGAACCCTGGTTTGTTGTTAAATGGGTGTAGATGTTTAGAGAAAGTTCTAAATGAAGACAAAAATGTCCTTACAAGAGTAATTTATGCAAATCAATTAAATTCAGCAGATGACATCATCAATAAGAAGGGCAACTGTCTAACACTCATCAAGGTAAATTAAATGAGATTCTTTCTATGCAAGAATGAATCTATTTCCATTTATAAGGTGGGGTCCTGGGTGGCCGATTGATCTAAGGTGCTGGCCTTTAGAGATTATTCACATCTCACCCCTGTCTGCATGGGTTTAAATCTCAGCTTGACCAATGTGGGTATGTGAAAAAGCTTGTTTGAAGCTTCCTGTGGGTTGGTGGGTCTTCCCAAGCTTGCCCTCCACCAAATATACTGGCTGCCATGTCTTGCCTAGCATATACTGGAAATTGTCTTCAACCACCCAAAAACAAAACAAAACAAAGAAACCATTTGTAAGGTAATCTGAAGTCAAGAAAGAAAAATATTCTACACAGCCAAACTGGAGAGTTGTTCAATTCTACTGAATGACCTAGAGAAATTTCCAACTCATACAGCAACTTGTGTGAGCAAAACTTTTCATAAACCTTAAACTATTTTCATTAGTAATTTAGAAATAAAAAATTTTCAATTTAAAAACATCAGTTTAGTAATTAAAATCACAAAACCTTTTACAGCATCAAACGTTTACAAATTTCCAGACAACTGTATTTGTTATAGTGACAATACTGTATTTGTAATAGTGACATAATTTACGTGCACTAACAATGAGCAGATTGCAAAAAACTTCTACTGCAAATACACCTACAAATTTTATTGATACTGAATCATCATAACTTTCTGTTCATTACAGTGCTTGATTAAAAAATTGTCAAACATTTCTGATGGACTAAATTCTCAGGCAAGTCCCTCCTTTGAAACCACAGGCAATTCATCCTTCATAACAAACTCATCAATGTGTGCAATCAATTAGCTGCAATGAACCTTTTATATAGCAAGCTTCCCCTACTTCAAATGGTGGCTTTTGTCGCAGCTGAAACAAACTGACGGTTTAACACACACTGTTTTTCAGCCCATTATAACTGGTGGAGGAAGAATCTGTGAAAACCCCAGTAAGAACCAACGACCCACGGAAAGCTACTGGCATGTTTTTTAACAAACCTAAAGTGGATCAGCATGAGATTAAAACCCACGAAGACTGAGGTGAGATGGCAGATATCTTTAAAGGTGAGCACCTTAGACCACTCAGCCATCCAGTGCCCCTTTGATACAAAATAACAGCCTATATAAAGCTGTGACATCTAACAGCACTGCTTTTCCAGTTCATTGTGTAATGCTGTAATCTTTAATTAATGCAGCTGTAAAGTGTAAAGAGCATCTCTAATTGACGGCGTATACCCTGATCTATGCCAGCAGTTCGATGTTTCTGAAATCTGTAGACCTATTAGTTTCATACATGGGTAAATATGATTATGAGAGTCTCTTCATTTTTGTCAAGCTTCATGAAAAATGACAAGCTGTGAAGTAGGTATTTCAATTAGAAAGCTGTAGCTGGAGAAGGTGAAAGAGTAGCAGGGGGTCATTGGGGTAACACCAACAGTAAGCGGTTATTGCAGGCAAATCCGTCAGCAGCTGATATAATGTGGGTGTATCAACTCCAATCAGACCAGCTCCTTTGTAAAAACATGTACATTTTTTGAACACCTTTTTTATATTATAATTGTGTGTGTGTGTGTGTGTGTGTGTGTGTGTGTGTGTGTGTGAGTGAATCATCAGTTTTAAGGATTTTATTTTGTTGTAATAGTCATAACCAGATGTGTATGATTCATCATTAATTATCATCACCACAATATTTTCTGCAATGATCAATATCTAGTACTTGTAGAATATCTAAACACATACTGAATATTAAGTGTGAGGATACATCAACACTGTAGCACCCGAAGGTGATGTATCTCTGACAATATAAATCAATTTAACTTAAAAATTAAAACAAAACTTAGGAGTTTTACTTCTCTCCAATGAAAAATTTGAAAGATTATTGCATTTTTTATGTATTATTTTCCATCAACTAAATATTACTTATCAGGCTGGTTCCCCAACCCAGTTATCAGACAGGTTCCCCATACCCAGTTATCAGACTGGTTCTCCTACCCAGCTGTAAAAACTACAAATCTCAGTGACAAACATCTGAATCAACTTTTTGTCAAATACTGTTATGTGAAATAATAAATAACTGATATGTAGAACAATTCATTTTTTATTGCTGATTCAGGTATTCTGCAGATTTAATACCAAATTGAAAAATTTCCCAAATGGTAGACAAAACCTGAAATGAAAACCATTCAGCTGTATTCTAGTCGGGAAATATTTTGGGTTTCAACATTTAAACAATTACAAAGGCATTGTACAGCTGATAAGAAAAACATATGAAGAATCTGCAAATGGTCGTGACATGTTCTGATAATACTTGTAACCTTTTTGCATACTTACAATGCCAACAGTATAGTGTGTGTCTGTGATTTGGATTTTTAACATAGCTTCACCAATTCTGCAGTCATATTGCTTCAATGTCTGCAGTGTGGCAGTTTATAGTGATGTCTAGCACTGGGGCATCATGTCAAAGACACATAGCATCCTGACACCAGGCCAACCAGTCCTAACATTAACCTCTTAATATTGAGGGCCTAGCGAGGCAGCTGTTAGTACCATTTTTATAAGTCTCTGGTATGGCTTGGCCGAGGTTTGAACCCACAACCTCCTGCATCTGAGGTGGATGCTCTAACTACTAGGCCACCGGAGCGATCGCCAACAGTATAGAGACAAATGGACAAGTTAGGAGCCTGCATCATGATGTTTTGCAACGTCGCTCCTGTATGGACAAGTTAGTCTCCTGTATCACAATTTGTACTGCATCACTTGCTAACTGGTTGATATATATCATGAATGGTATTCATAATGTCATGTGTATGGTAACATAACCATGCAATGCACCGCTCAAGTAAGACTGGGTAAATTTGGTCACCTCACTATGCACAGCTGAAGTAAGACTGGGTAAATTTGGTCACCTCATTATGCACAACTCGAGTATGACTGGGTAAGTTCAGTCACCTCATTATGCACAACTCAAGTATGACTGGGTAGATTTGGTCACCTCACTATGCACAGCTCAAGTGAGACTGGGTAAATTTGGTTACCTCACTATGCACAGCTCAAGTAAGACTGGGTAAATTTGGTCACCTCACTATGCGCAGCTCAAATAAGACAGGGCAAATTCAGTCACCTCACTAGAGTTAATCCACATGTGCTGGAAGTTTCTGTGATATCCTCCAATAGACAATGCATGTCAAACCAATGATCAAAGCCTGGTTGTAAAACATGTGACCTTATACCCAAGGTCAAAAGGTTCAGCTTAAACTGTTGACCACAATGATGCACTGGTACTGGAAAAGTGACTGCCATGTCTTGCTTCCCACTCATGTGAAACCCGACTTTACTTAATTCAAGATCCTAACGATCCCAAACCATAAAAAATTTACAAGGTAATGTACATTTTCCAGTAAGGCACTTAGTTAAATATATGTCTCCATGACTTGTCACTGCCTAGAAACAGTAAAGCCGAAAGAACCCTGTTACCAATTATCCATAAAATAATGCCTGAATGAGAGCAACAATTAATCAAATTTCAATAGGTTAAAGGTCATCAATTTCTCTTATTAGACACATGGAGACAAGTAAACACTGGTGTGTGAATTTCTTCAAAACGACACAAATGAATTACTGAGCTAACATCAGAATTGGGATAAAAACAATACAAACGCTGATAATTCTGTGCAACTAGTTTTGCATTTAATACATGCTTCTTCAGGCACAAAATATTTTGAAAGAAATGGATGATGTCTTTGTATTTTAAAATAACAATTACGTCATTACGTAACGTCATAAATGATATGCATCATCATAACAATTATATATACATATGACAGGATCTAAAAGATACACGAGTCTCTAATGAAACCTAAATCAGTAAAATAATACAATAAAATAGAGACAAACAGTCATACATATAATTATATTGTTATAAAGGATATACAATTTATCAATTTTAAAAAAAAAATAATTAAAAAATCATATAATCATAGCTTTCATATAAAAAATTATAGAGATCCTCAGTTTACCTCTAATATTTCAACACATTTTAATACCAATAATCACTCTCTACTCGATTTTTCTTTCATGCCAATAGATATTGTGCATGGAGACATGAATAGACTCCTAAAAGAAACTTACTGGATTCATAAATTAGATACTTTGTATCATAATGGCCTTAATACCAATGCACTATATAAAATTGTATAAATATTTTTTTTTTTTTAACTGATAAATTATATATCCTTTATAACAATATAATTATATGTATGACTGTTTGTCTCCATTTTATTTTATTATTTTACTGAGCTAACATCAGAAATTCTTACAAGTACAGTCAGAAAGACCAATTTTGGGCATTTGTGATTTACCAAGATGTTGCAAATTTTGTTGATTTTATCAATTTCATTTGTAGCACTGTTCTTTTATTTATTAAAATGGTGTAAACACTTTTTTATTATTTAGATAGAGTCAAAATTTGGTAACCTTTTATTTATGTCCAATCACCCCTTGACTTTATAGTGCTATGACACAATAAGGTAACAAGTAATGTTGTACTGATGACAAAATAATCTAATGATCACAAAATTTCAAGTTGCACAATAACAATGATGTTATAAAAGCGGACATCCTTAATGCACAGTTTCAGAGGATGATGATTACCAAAATTCTCATTATCAGACAATGACAGAATTGTAAACAAAAGAAAATTTTAAAATGGTTTCCATAATAAAAGTGATTGAATAGTTTCGGATCTGCAGGAGTTACTATGAGATAATTTCAAACATACAATGTATGCATACATACACACACACACACACACATTTTACATACATACATACATACATATATACATACATTACATACTTAAATACATATGTTCATATGTATGCAAATACATACATACATGCATGCATATGTACGTAAGTACGTACATACATACATTTAGGTATAGACATATAGATGAAGTGAAAGAAATTACCATATTTACCTTATTGGAATCTAGGTCAATCAACCACACATCATCAGGAAGCTTTACATTTTTCTTGTACATAAGGAAGCTTGTAGGTACTCCTATTATGAAGGGGGTTGGTGCTAGTAATAACTGGAACAAAAAACAAACTGGCATGAACACACAAATAAAACAAACAAGAGTCCACAGAAGGGACCGATGCTCTACTGATGGAAAAGAATTTCCAGAAACAAAGATAAGGCTGTTTCTTTTTTTCAATTGCTGAGCACTGAAACAATCTCTGATATTATTTAGTAATTCCAACATACTAAATTTGGTAACAAAACTATTTTCTTACGTTTTGATTTAAGCTGTAAGTGCTGTACAAAATTCTTGGTCATGACCTTTGACCTTAAACAAATACAATACAAGGCATTCTATAGATATATCCACAAACTGGGTTAAAACATAAAAGTCCCATGAAGGGACTTGTGCTACTGTCCGAAAAGAAATATCAGGAACTTAAAGATGAGACAAATTTTTATATTTAACTGATGACTACGTCTGATAATTTGAGTGACAAGACTTTCAAATAACCCACTGAGGCAGCCATATTGAAAGTAAAATCAGCACCATTTTTATTTGGGACAAAAAAGTAAACATCAGAAGACTTTTGGATAAAAATTTCAGAAGAATTAGTTACAATCTTTTCAATATGTTAATTATAGCTGCCATAATATTTTTCAGGTCAGATTGGCACCATTTTTATTCAGGACCAACTGAGAAGCAAGGAAGATTAATTGTATTAAACTAATTTAGTTATGCCCTTTAAATAAAGACATTATTATTATTATTATTATTATTATTATTATTATTATTATTATTATTATTATTGTCAGATATCATGATTAGTCTTCTGGGGAAACCCCATGTCAATATGATTTCCATTTAGGACAAATAGCAATAACAAAATTTTCAAGCTGGCTGCCATGGTGGACATAATGGATGTCAAATCAGTATCACTTTCATTTAGTACCAACTAGGAACAACAATAATTTTTCTGGTGAAAACCCAGTGTTGATAAGACATTCATTCAAGAAGAAGAATTGTTAAGATTTTCAACATGGCTGCAATGACAGCCATACTGGATTAAGATTTTTATTCAAGAACAACTAGACACCATAAGAAGTCTTACTGCGAATACCTCGAGCTGATATGACTTTCTATTCAGGAGGAGTAACAATAACAAGATGGCTGCTTTGGTGGCCATAATGGATATAAAGGAGGCAGCATTTTCATTTAGAACCAACAAAACATCCTAAGTAGTCATCTGATGAAAACTCATGCTAATATGGCTTTCCATTCAGGAAGGGTAACCATAATGAGATTTTCAAGATGGCCACTGTGATGGTCATCAGATCAGCACCATGTTAGCATGACCATCCAATCTGGAGGAGTACTGATAAGATTTTCAAGATGGCTGCTGTGTTGGCCACATTGGCTGTCTGAGTGGAAACATTTTCATTTAGTTCAGTACAACAAAATGTTCAAGATGACTTCCTAAAGAGATCATACTGGGGTCACATTTACACCATTTTCATTCAAGACAAACATGCATATCATAATAAATCTATCAGTGAAAACCCAGTCACTACAACCATCCATTTATGAGAAGCAGCTGCAACAATATTTTTTAGTTGGCCACCATGGCCATCAGATGGGAAGACTGATCAGCATCACTGTTATCGGATACAGTAAGCATGATGGTCATTTTGGATGTCTGTCTGTCACCACTGTCATTTATGACCAACTAGACATCATAAAAAATAATTTTGTGCAAACCCCATCTCACTAAGACCAGCTACTTATGTGAAGTAGCAAACAATAACAAGATTTCAAAGATGCCCACCATGCCAGCCAAATTGTATGCCAGATCATCAACAATTTCATTTAAGATCAACCAAACATGATAAGAAGTCTTTTGGTGAAAACCCTAAAAAACCTATAGCCATATGTTCATGAAGTGAAGCTATCAATTTTGTTTAGAACGAAGTATATATCACTAAAGCTGTCATCAGGTACCCAGGTATTTGGGTACCTGCCAATTGATAACAACCCTGGTAATAAAACAGGCAACTGGTTACCCATTAAAAATGAACACCCCCCCCCCAAAACATACCAAAAACTTGTATTCAAATCAAAGAAATCAAAGACATCAGAAGTGAGCGAGACACAGAATAGTGATTGGTGTTCAAGGCTCATTTCATGTGACTATTGGCTGCTGCACATTTATCCATCATTAGACTTCCGTCTAATTTCCTTATTTTCTATTTATAGTAACTGTACATGAAACAGTTCGAAGAAAACAGATGGGTTTATTGAATGTGAAACTACATGTCACAGATTCATTATATTTTGATGCACACATACATAGCAGACCAGTCTAAATTGAAAACAATGGTGCCAGATATTGAGAGATATGGGCTTTATCAATGTGATCTGTGGATGATGTATGACTGTAAAACAGTAGGGGAGAGGGATTTTGTTAAAAACATGTTGCATCAGGAAAAGGATAAACCAACAGCACTTCACAAATTTTCAAAGAAGAATTCAACAATTATGTAATACAGCATTCATCATTTGTGGACTTCACAACAATTCTGTGAAAGTTAAATGTGCAGACTAGATAAAGTGAGTGTTATGCATAAATAATTGATCAATTTGTTTTGTTTCTATACTCTCAAACTAACCACGAATCCACATGGATTCAGCCAATTTGTGACAAGAATTTTAACTGCGAATCCTGTAAGTAATAACAATAAATGTACATTTTCATAGTTTTCTGTTGGCTGATAAATCAACCCCACACCTGCATGATGACTAGAGGTTTGCGAGCTAATATTGCCCATTCATTAAAATCTGCAGACAATTTTGTCTGCACACATCAATGTAAATTTTGAACATTTACCTGAATATCTTGTGATTGTTGATCTACCATTGGATGAATGGTACTTTTGGTACTTCCTGATCAAATCCTATATTTGGCAACTTGTAAATCCACAGGGAATAACACAACACTCTCTCATGTGGCCGTTTTGGATTTTGTGCTAGATATGGCTATTACCAAATACCAGTATATGTCTAAACTATATGCAGGTGTGTTCTGGAAAGATATGCATGCAGCAAAATTGCACATTTTAATAAACAGGTGACATCAGACCCACATATCATCCATCAGTATCAACACTGACTTGGGGGGGGGGGGATTTACTGGACTAAGTTTTCTGTAATTATGGCATGTAATATATAGATTGTTCTTTTTATGCTCAGATTACACTTTTTTGGTCACATATCAGTAATAATTATGCTAATAACTCTCTTGGGGTTGGCATTTATGAACCTACAACAAAGCAGTTCAGATTCATATTTAATATAGTTCCCCTCTGATTGGGTACCCTGGTAACCAATCAAAAGGTTTGACAGGTGCCCAATGGAAGTTTCCTAAAATTTTGACAGCTTTAGAAATCACAAAAAGTCTTGTGTTTAAAAACCCTATATACTTGTAGATACCACAATCCATTTAGAAGATATAAGCCATAGCAAGTATTTCAAGATGCAGCCATGCTGGATGTCAGAATGGCATCATTTTTTTGTTCTGGACCAACCAAGTCTTTTGGTAAAAACCCAATATAGCTATGGCCAACAGTTTAGGAGAAGTGGCAGTAACAAAATTTTGAAACTATGTTGGTGGTTAGATTAACTCCAAACAGACTTCATGTGTCTTAGTGAAAACTCCATGTCAATAAGACTATCCAATCAGAATGAGTAAGATGCTCAAGATGGCCACTATGGCAGCCATATTGGTGCCTAAGGTTGTACCAATTTCATTTAGGATCAACTAAACTTCATAATAAGTCATTTAGTGAAAACCCATACTAACACAACCATCTGGATAAGCAGTAATAAGATTTTCCGGATGGCTGCCAAAGGGGCTAAATGAACATCAGACAGGTCCCCTTGACATCACTGGAAGTCTTTCAGTACAACACCCATCTTGACACAGTCTTTCATTCAGGTGGAGTAGTGACATAAAGATATTCAAGCAGGTGCCATGGTGGTCAAACTGAATTTCAGATTAGCTGCATTTTCATTTAGAAGCAACAAGACATCATGAAAAGTCTTTCATGAAAACTCCATATCAACATGACCATCCATTCAGGAGGGGTGGCGACCATGCTGGACATCAGATATCATTCTCATTTCTAGACCTAGTGATGAATATTTTTGTCAAGTTTTTGGCAATTCTCCCAGTAGTTCAGGAAGAGTAGTGATAATAGACTTGTGCTAATGAATGACAGATGAAAGGCCATCACATAAAAATCATCTGGTCTATGACAAGTAGAAGTAATAAAAATTACCAGAATTCTGTAAACAACATGTTATGAATACAATTCATCAAGTATGGGGGTCATGGCTTGATAACATATAAAGTGTGTGTGTGTGTGATTTAGATTTTTAACATAGCTTTAACAATTTTTCAGTCATATTGCTATGATGTCTACAGTGTGGCAGTTTATAGTGATGTCTAACACTGGGGCATCATGTCAAAGACATGTAGCATCATGTCCCATCCAATCACATTATCCTGACACCAGGCTGACCAGTCCTAACACTAACCTCTTAATGCTGAGCGCCAAGCAAGACAGCTGTTAGTACCATTTTTATAAGTCTTTCTTATGACTTGGCCAGGGTTCGAACCTGCAACCTCCCGCATCCGAGGCGGACACTCTAACCACTAGGTCACCAGAGCGAGAGGTCATAACACTTTATGATAAAAAATCTGTGCATGGAGAATTAGATCTCTAAAAACAGATGGTTCCTAACAGCAATAATCTTCCAAAACAGGTTTTACTGCATTAGTTCTCACATATGGGACAACAATAAAATCAGTGAGAAAGTTTTATAACCCCAAGTGCATCAATATTTAACCAGTAAATATTTTTAGATGGGATACATGCTTGCCTCTGATCAATATTTGGAAGCCTATTTTCCCATGCAGACTGGCACACAAAATGGAAGTATGGACAATGCTGAAAAGTGCTACTAATCAAGAACCAGCCAAGGATCAATCAGAATTTCTGAGACTCAAAGTGGAATGGTCAGTCCACATCCTTTCTTAATGCAAGTAAATCAATACTCTATCCATAAATGTCTAAGTAAATAAGGATTCAGGATTAAATAGAATTAGGAAGGTGATCTATAAGGGAGAAAGCCTTGCTGTACTCTATAGTTAATATTATACATGTGGTAGTGTGAAAACACAAAATACAGATACAATGACCCCCACACGGGGTTGAAATGAACAAATTAAGGGTCATTTGAATGTGATGCTAATTGCCTGTGTACATCCCAATCTACTATGTTTGACTTGAAATAAAACTGAACAAAATATTTATGCTGAATCTGCTGCCAGAAAAGCGATACCTACATGAATGTCATATACATGTAATTTGCTAATGCATGTGAGACAAAAACACTTGTACAGTCTTATCAGTTCAACCTGATATTGATCTCCTGCTATCTTTGTTTATAAAAGATGACAAGTAAAATCATTCAATATTTCAACCTACCAACAGGTTCAATATGGCCTTTCAGATGGGACATGTTTCCAAGTAGACCCAGTCTGCAGCAAGCAGAGCAGTAAGCAAGACGTACAACAAGCGCTAGCGATGGAGATAATTATTCCTGCCCAGGCATTAAATGCGATAAAAGGCTTAAGCCTTGATATTGCCACAGGCTGGAGTTTGAGAGCACAGGAAAAAAGAACAACCTTGCTCTTAATATGGGAAAACAGAGAAGAAACTACAAAAATGGCCAGGAGTCAAAGAGGGCGAAATAAGCGCCGACAGAGGGAGCAGTCTATGCAGACCCAGTCTAGGAGCAGCCTGCCTAAATCGACCCACGAAGATAACAATGTACAGCAGTCGACCAAGCCTACCGTCGAAATACAAGGGGCCCAACTCACAGTCGAAACTGCCCTGGTGACACCGGACCACACCCCGGGAAAACCAAATTCAGCAAGAAAAGGAAACTTTTGCGAGTAAAGCTGCCAAAATACCCACTGAAACAACAACAACATGGCAGAAGGTAACATGTGAGTCCACACATACTCACACACTAGCGGCTGAACTAGAAATATCTTCGTCTGATGAGGATAGCGAAATTGATGAAACCACCATAGCAAAAGTGGCGGCACTAGTGGAGGAAGAGAATAGAAAAGTGTTTACAACCATGCAGATTCAAGCAACGCTGGACGACACCAAGAAAGCTGGTCACTTTATTAGTGCGGTCAAATATCTCGAATGGAGATCGCTCGACACCCACAGGCCAAGACCGGCACAGTGGCATTTTGGGGTAAGGATCCTGTCCCAATACTACAGAGAAGCCTACTGCCATTACTCAATTAGCAATCCAGTGGATGCAGCTAAATACTTGTGTGAAGTGCACATGTACAAGGCATTTCCTAAACAGCTAAGGAAGGACGAGTGAAGTGCGATTGAAATTGAAGATATGGAAAAACGCCGTGGTACCTTCGATTGAAATGCCATAACAGCCCTTTTAAGGGCTCAAATTGCCTATTTATTTAAAGGGAATCCATTTTGGCTTGGAATCCCAATTCGATCAAACCAATATCTTTATCATGAAATTTGAATTTGACCCTTTGGTTCCTCCACCATCAAAATTTTTTGACTATTTGGTTCAATTATTATGCGTGAGACGAAAAATATGAGTCGCTTTGACTTAGCCGATTGATACAATTTCGAAAATTTATGTACACCTTGTACACTAAATTCCAACTTCGAATTATATTAACAATGAAATTTTTCAAACTTATTTTATTTGGTTAATTGCACAGGTGGCTTACACACTATTGGTAATAGGTTCTGTCCCCTAATCTAACTGGACTAAATTTGGTAATTTAAAGTACGGTCTGGGGTTTTGGGGTGTACACAATGTCTATTGCTGTAGTGCTCATGCATTTCTGGATCCTTCTCCTCCTTTGCCTTTGCCAGACTCAATTGAATAGTGTGACCGTTAAAGCAAGGTTGTAGTGGCACCATTCCTACAACCCCGAGCAATTAAAAATCTTGACACTCGAGAATTAACCAGTCGCGCAAGCTCTTGTAAGCATATGCGACTTTAATCCATTTAAGTAAGTTTCCAAGTAGAGCTGGGGCATCCAACCTTTTTGGGGCTGTGGGTCAAAACATAAAATACTTTAGATGTAGGCTGTATGTGCAAGAACAGTTCCTTATCACTAATTATGCATATTAATTAAAATGCATATTTTCAAAAGGACTGCTTACATGGCTGATTGCTGCATAATGTTAAGGACTGGGCCACATGTGGCCTGTGGGTTGGACATGCATTAATTAGAAAATTAATCATCACCCAGGTATTAAAGTAAAATTCAGTATGATTCTGTTGCTTTCAGTTAGCGAACTGGGCTTGTAACTAAAAGGGTGCAGGTTCAAATTTCACTATTGGATCAGCCTTGGCTACCATTGTGTGTCCTTCGGCAAGGCACTTTACTCTAATGACATCTGCACTAAATAACCAACTTGTTTTGCTATGCATTTAAACAGCAAACAAACACCATCTGTCACTGAAAATAGTCTAAGTTTTTGTCATTAAAATTTAATTTAAAATGAGTATCAACCACACTGACTATGTTTATGACAAGTTTTTCCCTTACGTTTGTGCGCAAATAATAAAAAAAAAAATTAAGAACAAATTTTTTAAATTAAGTTTGAAAAGCAAAGTTGTCAAATTCCTTCATGTAGGATGTCATTTAGTAGAGTAATTTAACTTCAACAAATTTTCATAACCATTACCAAGATCCAGGTGAGAAAAATTCAGCAGCTGTCTCACATAATTACATGACTGTTACTGACTGAAGCCCATACAGTCTCTTTTAATAACTCAATGAAAAGCACACACTATATCCAATAAAAAGTTTGTTGGAGTTACAGGCAAGAAATCTGAAACCTAACATAACTGTATATTTACTGAATGGCCTGCCAAACTTGTTTTCTAACTGTAGACTAATATAACAAGATCAATGATTTAATATTCTACTCATGAAAGACAAATCAATTCTGACACAATCTGGATGCATGGAATCAAAGCTACAAATGTGACAGCAACCTAATACAGAAATCCAAGTAATGCATTTGAAATGAGACAATACTGCTTGATGCCCATCATTAAGCGCAACTCAAGGAATTCACCTTTCACCAGCTTCAATAACAGGTTGGTTATTTTTTTATAATTCAAACATTTCTGTTGAAAAATTATAGTAGTGGTGAGAAATTCGCTAATGTAAATATAGCCCAACCTCTCCAACACCCACCCCAAACCCATGATTGAGATGAGTCTCTAATCAAATAAGGAGCATTGTTCTTCTTCCATTTGAGAATAATAACTGGTCATCATACACTGAGGGGCCCCATGTGGATGAGTGGTCTAAAGCACTCACCGTTATGGATCACTGTCATCTCACCTCTGTCTGCATGGGTTTGAGTCTCAAGCTCGGCCAGTGTAGGTATGTGAGAAAGCTTGCCAATAGCTTCTTGTGGGTCAGTGGTTATTTCTGGGGCTTTCCCTGGTTCTTCCTCCACCATTTATACTGGCTGCCATGGCATTAAACCCCATAACAACAATGGTCAACATACACATCTTCTTTTAATGACCATAACCTGTACCATGTTTCAAAATCAATCCACGAAAAAAATTCAAAGAAACTGCATTCACAAATATTCTGCCACATACTGTACCCAACTGTAAATAAAAAAAAAGGAAAATAATTCTTACACATGAGGCCAAAGCAGGCCTGATGTTGCTCAGCAGTTGAACATAATATCTGGCCATTTCACTAAACTGACTTGTGTCTAAAGATACAGGCATAATTCATATACATAATCTCTGGGCCATAAATAAAGCCACCCACGATACTGATGATTTAAACCCATTTACATGTAACAAACTCAGCCAATCAAATGCAAGACATCTCATTAATATGTGCAGATTTCAGTTATTACAGATCCTGTTTATGACAATGATAATATAGGCTTAATTAACAAATGTACCAAATTCTACAAGAGCAATAATAAGCTTAGCTAATTAGAAGATTACTTCATTAATATGCATCAACCTTGTTCATAATCCAAATCCTACATCTTGATAGGATAAGACTATTTAACAAGCTTGATTAAAATCTAAAAAGAAATTTTGCTGCTTCAGCTAACAGACCTTTCATTCCAGAGCATAAGCAGTAACATTTTCATGTTGTGGCAGCCAGACTGGATGTCTAAGTGGCACCAAATTTCATTAGGAGCAACAAGACAATGGGCTGAATGTGTTTCATGGCAATACTCATTTTGGAGGAGCAGTAAAAACAAAGTTGTGGTAATGGACAGGCAATGGACCATCCAGGGCCAGGTGAGAAAATGCCTTTGCTTTGATGGGCTAATGAGCAAAGGTAAATGAGGAGAAAGTGGTGTCGCAGTGCCTAAATGCAGCACTCATCACATCCTCAAGATGAATGAGTTAGACAGGCTCATGAGGCAGCAATAGCACAACCCTCATGGGCTGTAATTTTCATAAAGGACCGGTTCCTATCAGTAACAGATTGGTCAGCTCTCAATAGTTAATGCAATCCACCTAGAAATGGTGGAAGATTAAACATCAGCTGAACCCATGGATAGGAAAAAAGTTTGCTATCCTTCCTTCTACCTTCTGAGGCTCCAATTAAAAACAGAGTCCTTACATGGCTGAGTCTGAGATATCAATCAGGAGAGGGGGAATTGAAGGACGCTGGTATTTTGCTATAAAAAAAAAAAAAAAACTGGCTGGCAAAGGAGAGAAATTGCCTTATAATTCCCACTGAACCTGATACAGCCCTGCTCTATGGATAGGGCATGAAGCTCACACCTTTGTGTAAAGTCTCACAGGTGAGCAAGAAAATTGTTTTGAGGGCAAGATACTCAAAGGAAGCTTCACCCAAAGGTTCATAAGGGACTATATTTTGAGACCAAAAGACACTAGAGGATTCCATTTAGGCATTAGAGATCAAGACACTGGTCTGTGCAATTTGAAATACCTAATCAGTCTACTTAGTGAGAACCCATCCTGATGGCAGGGCCTTTTGAAAATGCAAGTGTTTTGGAATGGGCTGCTTGACTGCCCTTAATAGTAGAAACTGCTTCTCTTCAAGAAGGAAGAGAAAATCAGCCACTGCACTCACAAGGGACAGCTAGGACTGACACATTTTTTACTACACCAATCACAAAAGATTCTCCATTTAGCATCAAATACTTTAAAGGCTGATCTTCTCCTGTACTGAACGATGCACTCTGCAACTTGGCTCAAAAACATTTCTTTGATGAAAGATCATTTTAGATGAGCTAAACATGAAGGTGGAGAATTTGTGGGCTGTTGTGTAGGTGACAGGTCCTGAGCTGTGACAGAGGGCTCCTCCTCTGAGGTACAGTCCTGAGATGGTCCACCAGCTGATTGAGATTGTTGAACCATGATCGCTGGGGCCACAAAGTGGCAACAAAAATGAGTTGAGCCATGGATTGCTTAACTTCGTGAAGGGTCTGTGGAATCATCCTGATGAGTGGGAGGGCATAATCCAACAGAAAATCCCACCTCAGGCTGAAGACATCCACTGCCAGGCCCTCTTGTTTTTACAAGTTTATAACAGCAAATGTTGAACAATGACAGACTGCAGATAACATAAAAATGCAGGATCAAGGCTTACGGCCAAGTATGTGTAAAATCAATGTAAATCGATGTATTTCACCTAAAGACCTCAAATGAGATCTCAAGTGCTCTTTATACATTACATGCGAACAAAAATACTCAGCACAAACAGCTGTAATAATGACAAATGACAAGTAAAAGTTGGAAAGAAGAAATTAATTACTGAGTATCCATGAATAAAACTATGTAAATTTTATATGAAACATTTGTGAAAATGAAACAAACAAAACCCCTAAGTTTTACAATAATAGGAAAAGTCAGAAAAATTAGCATGTACATGATGCATTATGGACTGCGGACAGATTAAAATGGATAATCTCTGAATAGTCGTAATGGTACATATCAGATCTTTTCTTAATTTTTTAACATGATGTTTACAGATGTTCAGATATATAAAATCCTTAAGTCAGTAATTTCAATCCAGAAGTCGATATGCTGAAACAACAGTCACTATTCCATTAAAGACATTCAGTTGACTTCATCTAATACTATGTAAATTTTATGTTGGCTGGACCTAAAGTGAGGATGAAAAACTCATACACAAACATCTGATAGCTAGTAAATTGTGGAAATAAAGTCTTGTAAGGGATTACAAATCTTTGAATAATGTGACCAGTCAATCACTGGGTTGACACATTCCACATTTAACTTAGGACTGTTACTACATGGAGGACAGTTCTAACTGGAATCTATCTGCTGTATGTTTTACAGTATGCATATGTGTGTACACACATGCACACCCTGGTACAACTTTAATAAATCTATGAACAAAACAAAGATTTGACCACCATTTTTACTGTGGACTAAGTCATTTGAATATGAAATGATGCTAACTGCTGAAAAATTTCAAGGGTGGGGTGGGGTAGGTGTGTCTACAAAATAAATGCAGAATGAATGCAGTGAAAATGAAATGCACAATCATAAATGTATTTTGAAGAAAACAGAGTGCAATTGCAACATAGAGAATGATGAATTATAATCAAACACAGAAAATAGAACACAAATGCATTTCACAAATGGCTTTGAAAATCTATTATTTTCAAAGTGCTGCTAAATTTTGATGGTAGAAAGCTCTTTCACATGACAATCCAAGATCAAATTCTTTACACTGACATTTGCACCCCTCACAAGCTATGGCATTATTTATGTTGACAGATGAAAAAATAAACCAATATCGTCGATGTGATGACATCATCACCAGTGGTTGTATCTGTATAATCTTTATTTGAAGAAAATGAAAAACAATTTGCCGACATATACTCCATAGCTAGATTTGTACATTTATTGTAGTTATATCTGAAATGTTGGTAAATTCAATGTTGTTGTTTGCATTATATGCAATTGCTATTTCATTAAAGCAAATTTTTAGCAAGGCATGATATAAAAGGTTCATCTACATGTATTTCCCTTTAATACTCCCATAGACAGAAACCCATACTCAGGAAATCCATTTTCATTAATTCAAAAGCAATGAAATAGAAAAGATATGAGGAACAAACCACCACCACCACCCCACACAAAAATCTGAATGTATTTCTGAGACCATAAACAACCAAAAAAAAAAAATGACACAAAAACTCGGTAAACCCATTTCCCTTTAATTAAAAAGAAATGAAAACAGAAAGGAAATGATGGATACCACCCCCCATAAAATCTGAATGAATTTTTGAGACCATGAACAAGCAAAAAGCAAAATGACTGATGAATGCAGTCAATGGAATGCAAATAGCAGGCAAATTAAAAACAAATGGAATGTAAATTAAATACAAACAAAATGCAGACTTGATAAATTACTATTTTCGAGTCTGTAAGGTTACTCTATTTACATGCAAAGATATAATGCAACCTACTTTACCCAGCCAACTTACAACAAGCACCAAACTGACCAGATTCATCAGTACACAACAGAAATATAAATTTTGAGGACAAGATATTTGAAAAAACTAATAAATTTCATTTTTGTACATAAATTATCAGGGCAAAGCAAAAAGTAACTAATATTTAATGTAAAAAAAAACCCATAAATTACATAAGTCAGAACCTGTTTATGTCCTGCTGATCTGGACTTTTTAGTCTAGTGGTAAGTGCACCGGAAGATTAAGGTCATGCCAACAGGTCTTTCAGGCTGGTCTGTAATCAAAGCAGTCTGACATACATTATCACATAACCCCATGTTTTCTTTGTACAGCATGAAGACAATAATGCTGCAATTTTCCACGATTTGGAAACATTAAAAGGTACATACCTGCTCAGCTGAAGACATGCAGGTTGGCAACAATGGTATCACAGGAAACATGTACTCCAATGGGTACAACATAGCAACAAATGCCATCACACTCATGGTAAGGGCATTGTAGTCACGTGACTGCATCACAATCTGGGATGAAAACAAGAAAATAAAATTACTTGCCATCAAGGATTCTGAACCAACCATAGTTTTCTTTTAAAATTAATGACTATCAGTACTGTATGTACTTGCTTATAGGACGAGTTCAACTGCAAACTGCATTGGGCCAGACCTGCCATCACAATGCGCCAGCAGATCTGGTTCTGTGCAGTTTGTTACGAGTAATCAGTAGATCAAACAACATATACCGTGGTCTGCAGGCACATTACGCTATGGCAGATAAGGAGCTTGGTTGTTTGCAGTTTGATTTGACTTATAAGTGAGTATATACAGTATATAATTGAAGACCATCTTCGAATGAAGGGCACTAAAATGATACACAAGGAAATAAAAACCTAAATGGTACAACTTGTGAAGAAATAAAGCTAATGATATAATGCATTGCTAATGATATAACGCTGTTGGTATCACAAGTTGATCTGGAAAGCTCTATAATCATATGCTAGTATGTGTGTTCAGTGTTATTTTACATCATCAATTAGTTCAGGTTCTTTAGATCATAATCAGAATAAATTAACAACATTAGAAGGTAATAATGCTATTAATATCAGATCATCAGATTAGACATGTACAATATACACATAAAAAATTTTGGAAAAAATGTTTCTGATGTGGAAATTAATTTGTCCATAATGTTGTCCATTACAGACCAAGCATATTGGTTGTCAGGGTTTTCATGTCATGGTTCATAATGGATGGATGAAGTTTTATTGCCCCCCACTGAAAAGTTGTAATATAATTATTTAACAGTGGATGTCCACTACACTGCGTGCAATTACCAGACAGTGCAGAACATTCACCCACTAAAACATATTAACAAAAATGTATCGCTAGAGATGAAAGATATATATTCAAGCAAAGAAACTCATGAGTATATTTAGATGCTTCACAAAATATACAAAGTTAAAGTTTAATGATACAATGATTTTAATAACGATAACTCAGTGGGTATGAGGTTCTGCCATTTTTATATTAAAAAAAATTGAAAGATAACACATGTAAATATCAGTATGTTATTAATACATGGAAAACATTATTTTATGGACTATTCAATTAGGCATTCCTCGCACAAACAAATGTTTTTCCTATTGCACTGGTTTGTAAAATAAGGGTAAGTAGGTAGGGATTTTTTGTATAAACGTTCCCCCTCTTGAACAGCCCCCCTGACCAGCGGCCACCCGCTCCTTACGGCCAGAATCCGTCGGCATTGACGAGTTTGTGTTCAAAAGTACCCCTCACAAAAGGCCACCACGCTAATGCGACCAGCATATTAGTGCAAAAATATCATATTTACCCCTCACAAGCGGCCGCATTTCATTTTGTAATGTGTATCCAGAACCAGTATTTTATTCATAACGTATGTTAAGTAATCCGATTTCTGTTTCCCGATGTCAGGTTTTCGTTACTGACAGAAGTGTTGATTAAAGTACATGTACCACCAAGGTTAATATTACATCATTTAACCCTCACGAGAAGCCACATTTATCCCATAAAGCCGAGTAAGACTCAAATTTTATTCCATACAAAAAGGTAAGTACACGTAATCTGATTAGCCTTACTGCTGTGTTATCATGAGATGTCCGGTTTAGTCACTCTGATAATTGTTAAGATTACAATTATTAAACAGTAGTAACAGCTGAGAAGTGGCGGTATTGATGTACAATACTCAAGTCAGTGGGAAAATGGTTTGATAGCCTTTATAGCTTTTCTTAGTAAGATGTTGAGCTTGTTCACTTTCATAATTAGTGGCTATTACTACTGAAAATAATTGCCAAGTTTACAAATCCTAACGGCCACGAGGTGCTATTGTTCAGGTTAAATCTGCATACATATTGAAGCCGTTTTGGCTTCTCTCTGTCAGTGTAAAGAAATGTAAAAACAAATAGGGTACCAGACTGCGACTAATGAATCATGTGACAAAATCACTGCCTTTAAAAACACATGGCATTTTGTTTAAATGCAGAAAAATTGTTTTATCAGTCTTGTAGTTGGCAACATTGATGATTACAACCGGACGTAATTCTCAAGATCATAACAGGGTCAGCATAGACTAAAAATAGATTTTGTGCAGATGCAGGCACACACAGAGAAATTAACCTTGAACAAAACAGGATACCAGACAAAGACCGAAAAATCATGTGACAACACATTTATCGCTTCCTTTACAAAGAAGGCATTTCGTCCGCTCTACAAAAGTTTCGTCTGCATAATTAAATTGCATACAGTTAGCAACATCCGAATAAATCATTACCAAACATTAACATGTCATCACGTAAACGGAAATGATTTTTTTTTAGAAAAAAGTCAGTTATTCTACTCTACGACATCGGGTGTGGTGGGGAGGGGGGGACTTGCCGAACAATTTTAGGTAGAAAAGACTTGAATAAAATAATTTTATGTTGAAAAGACTCGAATAAACAACATCGTAACCGACGAGGAGGTTATTCAGCAGCAGTGGGAAAATCGAGCAAATGAAAAGAGAATTATGTATGTACCAAGATTTAAATGACGTTCTTGAATGGTTTTGCAATGTGCATGACAACAACACATGCTCGCATAACACACTTATGCCAAAAATAAGAACTATTAATGCATATTCAGTTGAAATAAATCTATTATTATATGAAGAAGAACCTTTTAATAATTAATGTTACTTTTAATCGAAGATATTAAATGCTTTGAAGATTGTAGCTTTCTTACTACGTACATTACATATACTTCTCACAAAAAATCAGTCCCCCTCTGGAAAGGCCACCCGTCTTATAAAACCACTTTCCTGGTGCAGAAGGGGTGGCCGTATAAGAGGGGGACTACTGTATGTATGTATATATATATATATATATATATATATATATATATATATTTATTTATTTATATACAGTCACGTGTGAGAAAATTTATTAACAATTCCTGCTCATATTTATAAATGTCTTCTGATAGAATTCGTAATTCAAAGTACTTTGGGTAATGTCAATATGTGTTATATAATATTACGACTTTAGACCAATTCTGAAACAAAGAAAATACCTGTCCATGAATTAGCTATTGTGTTATGGTCAAGCTCGCAGTTACTTCCTTTGAAGATCTTGCCACTGGGCGAGAAACTGTTTGGTTGCAATTAGCAGTGATGTCACCAATCAACTTAGGCTTTGAGGCCAGAAATCCAACATAATAACACTTCAGTGTGACTTCCCCCCCTCCCCCCCGCCCAGAAGTTTTCAGAGACCACCAGTATCCAATCAGAACTAAGATGATCAAATTCTGGGCAGGTTTCTCATGCAACCAGACATTATTCTGTTTAATCCATTGCTAAAGAATCAGTGCACGTCTGGACATTGAAGGGAACAGATCATAGGGAAATTGGAGAGACCAGACTATGCTCTGAGTGCCTAAGTTTTGCGCTTGTTAAAAATGGCAGGAAGTTAGTTCTAGGAACTTCGGACGAGATTAGAACAAAGGCTTCTGAGGATGCTTTCTGGGTGGGAATGGATGCCACCCGAAGATTAGAAAGGAGAGCCAGGAGACAGAAACAAGGGTACTGGAAGTACCAACAAGAAGGGCCAGAAACGGAAACAAGGGTAACGGAAGTACCAACAAGGAGGACCGAGAGAATGGAAGCGAGGGTACCGGAAGTACCGACAAGGAGACCAAGAGAACGGAAGCGAGGGTACTGGAAGTACCGACAAGAAGGGCCGGAGATGGAAACGAGGATACCGGATGTACCAACGAGGATTAAGGGAACGGAAGCAAGGGTACCTGTAATGGAGCAAATTTTTCTGTCGATCTCGGTAGAACACATTTAGTTGGACACGTGTACAATTAATTAGATTTATGGATATCTGCACGCGTTTAAATTGCCATTATGCACAGATTGGTACAGTCTCTGTCACGAGTGTAGCGATTTTTGATTAAGGCTACGTTTGTTTAAACTGGACAGGAGGGGTCAATTTCTGATCAGTATGGAAAACTGTCATTTCTGAAAGTTACCAGGAATCAGTTGGGTAATCAAGGTTTGTCAGACGAACTGCATTGTTTCAGCAAGTTCAGGCGGGAAACGTATTTCATCCAGATTGGTCACGCTGTGAAGGGGGCGTGGTTTCACATGAAAAACTCGGAGTTTAAATGTGCAAAATAGCAAAACTGAAATCAGTCTATGCTTTTTCGCTGAAGAGAAACGAATGAGAGAAGAAAATAGACCCCGAGTAATTTAAGAAGTAAATTTACTCGTTAAATCATCCAGGGGAGCAATTGTCTCGAAAAATTGACAGACACGTTCTGGAAGTGAGAGCTTGGGAAAACAAGGTATTTGCAACAATCTTATGTAATTCATTGACACTACTATGATGATTTGTTTGATTTATTTCCTTGTGTTTGCATGGATCTATTTGTTTAAGTTCGTAGATTTAATTTCTTGATATGGTATACCTGTGTTGAGTTCGTTTATCTGAGTCCGTACAATGATATTTTTCTTTATATAAACATTGACGACTTGTTTGAACGTATAGTCTCGTTTATTATAGGAAATTATGTATCTAGAATTTCATGCCTTATTTTAGTTGAGATGCGAGAATCCGTGAGAATTCTCCGACCTATATATGAGTTCACGTATGATAACCACTTGATTGTTGTTATAAATACAGTAGCAAGGAATTTCATTCATTTGTGTAATTGAGACTAGTCTGGAACTAATGTCTCGGTGGGATGCTGAAATAGCCATTTGTTGACCATTAATTTTGTGAAACTAGGTTGTTACGGTGTGTCATGGCCAGTTAGACTAGATAGCCGTAGAATCTGTTTGAAATTAGGATAGAATTTATCTGACCTAACGAGGGGGGGGGGAGGTATTGATCTATTCCCCCAGTATAATGTGACGGAAGATTTAGGTTGCTTATTTTTGTTATTTTGGAAGGGCGAGATATCTCTACGATCTACGTTCTACGTATTGCGTATTACAAACCCAAAGTGGACGCAAAGTTGGAAAGGGCGAAAGAGGCGAGACAACCTGTGAATTTGGAAAAGGGAGTCAAAGCGAAGAAGACCCAGACTTACCGGCACAAGGAAGTCAAAAGTGGAGAAGACCCAGACTTACCAGCACAAGGAAGTCAAAAGTGGAGAAGACCCAGACTTAACAGCACAAGGAAGTCAAAAGGGATAATGGCTGTGGAATTTGGACTGAATCAAGACCATCAGGCTATGAAACTGTACAAGGCAATGTTTTCGATATATTTCACTTGATCTAATGATGATTTAAATTCTATTGCTTAACAGATCAGCTATTGGTATCATCATTTCTTTGTATTTGAAAATTCGTTGAAGAAGTTAATTCAAAAGAAAGAAGTGTATCTTTCAATCGTAATGTATTATTACTTTTGTTTATGAACTTTATTGTTAGAAATTTTGATTAAATGTTGTCTTTATTTGTAACGGGGGCTCGTGTTATTCTGTTCTATATACCTGCTCAGCTCATGATCTATTCCACCTGTAAATTTCACAATTTCTATTGATATTTACTCGTTCCGGGCAAATTTCACCGTCGGCGATCACCTCTAGATAACGATAACCAAAACCCGGAACATCCACCCCAACAAAGCTGGGAGGGGAGTATCTGACAGTACCAGAAGTATCGACAAGGAGGCAGACAGAATGAAATTGAGGGTACCAGAAGCACTGACAAAGAGAGCCTGCAAAGGAATATGAGGCAGAAGTTACAGATGAGTAACACAGAAGGGACACAGGAAGAAAACCCTCTCACCTTTAATTTTGCGGTATGAAATAATTGGCAATTTGGATAGGTCATGGATTGATTGGAAGCAATTGCACTGGAAATTGTCCTGTAATTGTGAAATATCATGATATAGTTTATTAAATTGTTATACCTTTCACCTTATTAATTTTATATTTTAACACCTAGACTGTCGGCTTTGCTGACTGGGGTCTCAGAGCTATTTAACCTTTAAATTGCCCGTCCTTCTCTGGGGTAGGTAATAATTCCATAGGGAAGCACGTGATATATATATAGAATATATGTATAGTATGTACACTGTATCAATGATACACCACAAGAAGTATAAATTTTTCATTAAAAGGAAACGAAGCTTGCTGAGTTTCCTTTTAATGAAAAATTCATACGAGTGGTATATCATTGATACAGCGTACATACTGTACATATATTCTATTTATACCACATACAAATACATATATTTGCCCTTTGAACGGAGTTCAGATTTACTACAGGCAGCCGTGTATTGACCTAGTGAATGAACTCCTCACATCCCCAAGTGTGTCCGCTACAAAATGTAGTTCTCTGCCTTAGTGGCTATTTACAATCACCTCTGCATATTGATAAGTTGATCGTTTTCTTTTCTTGGTTTCTTTTTTTTTCCACATTGTTTAAATCAATATAATACACACTTATGATTTAAACATGAAAGATGGTTTTAATGATAAAAGTAGAGCACTAGCAACACTTGGATAGGTACACCATTCAGATACCGGCGCATGGAAATTAATGTGGAATAGAAACTAAGCCAACTGACGAACCAACAAGAGGTAATTAAAATATTTTAATATATTTACAGTCGATCTAAGTCATTATTCTGCTTTAGCAACCGTACAACTGACCACAAACACACACACACACACACACATACTCTCTCTCTCTCTCGTTTGACTTTAAAACTCTGTCTCTGTCTCTTATCCTTTGGTCGGTTTGACTTAACTTTTACCATCATTCATAAGTCCAGAGATATCGTGGGATGACAAACGAAAATCCTCTACGTTCGCCATTTCATAGATTTTAGCCCGTATCCTGCTACGATGGTCAAGAGAGAGAGAGAGGGAGAGAGGCCTTTGGACATTTTCATATTTAAATAATAATAATCCATTTTTTAGAACATTATGGTATGTTTAAGAAAAAACAAAAAAAAAAAAAACAACATAACATTAAATATATCACAGTATGTGTACCACGTAACTGAGGAATTTACTGGTTTGCAACACTGTATCATTGATAAACACTGTAAATAAATCCCAAGGAAAGTGCACACGTATCGTTAGGATGAACCATATTCTTGTAGGTTACTTGGTGTAATTTCTATTTCAAGGTTTTAATCCAGCCCAAATTCCTTTTCTCTCTCATTCAACATTTCTGCGCAGCTTGTCCGTTATGCATGAGAGGGGAGGGGAGAACAGAAAGCAGAAAGGATTGTGATGAAAATGTGTACCATATTAAATTAATTTAGAAAACGGGGATTATTAATACTTTTCATCATTATTTTTCATACGACACTAGTGACTAATGTTTGGAAATTGATCATTGATTTAGAATCAACTGCAGACGCTTGCGAGAATGTTTATATATACGTATTATTGTGCCATGGGCAGATCACAATTTGATATACAGTGAAACCTGTTATGAGAGACCGCCCCTTCTGCCAACAAAAAGCGGTCTCTCAAGACAGGTGGTCTTTCATAGCAGGTTTGTACAAAAATACCAGTTTCCAAGGTCCAGTTTCAGAACAATTTCAAGAAAAATAACCACAATCACTGTACATATATTCTATTCTTTATTAAAATAGTTGTTGCTAAAATATTGTATGCATTCATCTAAAAACAAAATTATATTGTAATAAAGATATACTTCTATCATTAAACATGAAATCACATTTACATTTGAAGATCACATATTTTAGCATATGAAATTGTTTCTGAATTACTCGTTTTCCTTTATAACAACCTAAATTTGTTTTACCAACGTTTAAACCGCTTTTTTGCGAGTGGTCTGCACTTTTTGACTTCTTTCAGTTACAATAATTATTTTCTCCAGCCTTAAAATTTGTCTCTTTTTAGTTGGAGGTTCGTCCATTGTTATTAAAATTCTAGGTGTTAAAATTATTAGTGCTCAGTTGTAATATCGAATGTAAAGACGGTGGCTGTGGGAAAATATGAAAAATCTATACATGTGCATTGCATATCTAACAATTAATGAAATAAAAAGAAGCAATTATCTCATTCAGAAACGGGACCATTTACTCAGTGACAAAAGTCAACGGCTTCATTCAAAGATAACATACAGGGATTAACTCTATAAGCAAAGTGTGTAACCCGGTCGCACCAACTTGAATAGATGACAGCTTTGTGATTGGGATGTCATCACTTAACATGGGGGGGGGAACATACATCACAAGTCTTGAGCACTATCAATCGAATCCCGCAAATGATTCTCTCTTGCTGGTTTAATGGACAATGACCTTATTCACCCCCCGGCAATACCAATTAACTCGAGATAAACAATATACCCGACCACTATGTCAACTTTGACACTTCAACGGCATTTCATGACATGTACATTAGCCTGGTTTACGGACTATAGCATCTATCACCAGTAGCAACAATCCTTTTTTTAAATATTCTTTTGATATTTGTTTTTGATCAAACAATCGATACTAATCAAGCGGTCGTTGTAATAATTGATTACATAAAGGTCACTGGTGTCTGTCAGTTCTCGCGATACAATCGTCATAGGGATGCCAGGTCCTACAAAGGCCGGGAAGCAGGTTAATTACGGGAATAATTAGTCTGGTTCCCTGCTTTGTATGCTTTCTGATTTACTCACCTTATACGAATAACGGAGAACAACCCAAGGAGCACACGAAGCAGGGAACCAGACTAGGAAATAATCTCCATATACTTTAGTCTGGTTTACGACAGAAACTATAAAACACTACCAGCCTATCAAAAGAAAAATCAGAGATCGGTAGCCAGCCTATTTTTTTAAAAAAAAAAATTTTTAATATTTGGAACGGTATGAGCAGTTGTTCTTAAGAGGGATTTAACAAAGGTTGGTGGAGTTTATCCTCGTTTTTTGCGATGCGGTCGTTCATAGCAGTGTCGAAATGCACATTTTGCCAAGATGTCACGGTCGCTGGTTGCGTTCAGCAGGTGGTTGCTCATAGCAGAGCGTTTATATAATAAAATCGATACGTGCATTACGATTGTGGTCGTACATGACAGGTGGTCGCTCATAGCAGAGGTCGCTCAAGACAGTTTTTACTGTACCAATAGTATTGGTATATCAAATTGCTTTATACCAACACTTTAAATGCATGTTATTTTTTAATGTATGTGGTATATATATATATATATATATATATATATATATACACACACACATACATACATACACACACACACACACACACACATATGCAAAAATGGATAGATTGAATGTACTAAGTATTTAAAGTACTGGGCTAACCTGGCTCAATCAGATGCACAAATCAATTTTGGGATAGGGAGGATTATTAGAATATTTTTTATTTTGAAAAAAAATTTAATCGGGGGAAAAAGTGTTTGGGATGGTTGGCTGACCTGAAACATATTTTTGTCAGGCCTTAATAAAATTAACAATATGAGAAACCCATTTTAGTCTTTTGCTTAATTTCAGACTTATACTCTGGGTGCCAAGAAAATCACAGCCCTCACCCACCCACAAAAAAATTAAATGGTCAAATCCTAATTGGTTGAAGTTCTCATTCCACACTGCATGTCCAAACTAATATTTCAGAAATTAGTAGTTTTAAAGTGTTTGGGTTTTTGACAACAAGAAACAGATTCATTCAACAATGTATATTCTGAAACAATGGTGCTAAATATAACACTAGTGTGCAATCAAAGGTACAGACTGGTGTCACATGCACTTCCTGTCTGACGGATGTTTACTCAAGGCATAAAGAGAACATGGGTAGCTGCTGACTTCAAAGTAAGAATATCACTCTCTGGCTGGTGCCGGATGATACATTCATGAAAAAGTGAGGAACAATTAACCTTTTTCATGAAAACAACTTCACCAATTGCACAAACAGTCACTGATAGAGTGCCGCTATCAGAATAGCGTAGACAAATTCTAAACATTAAAACTTGACAACTCTCAAATACTCAGTGTCATTTTTGGATAATGCAATTAAAAAACATTTTCTAACACAATTGTAATTATTTGTCTTACAGTTTATCTTCATTTAAAATTATACTATTACTGCCACATGTATATCTGAGATTCATTCAATCTAATAAATTTATTTAAACTGTTTACCTCATAAAAACTCAAAACTAATGGATGAATACAATAAATGATAAATATCTAACACAAAGGTTTTATGTATCTCTGGCTGATACGATGAAGCTTTTCATTTCTTTTTTTATTTGTATACCACTTTCAATAAATCTGTTCAAACTTGGCTTGGGAAACTGTATGGAAATTAAAGGGAAACTATGGAAATTAAAGGGAAAGTATGACAAATTAATAACTTGTACAACAAACACTTTTGTATGAAATATCATTTGTTGCAAAAGAACACTGAAAAAACTGCCTGATTCAGAAAAGTATGTACATTTCTGCATATTTGTGTGCTATCAGGTATACGTACATGGAGTCAATCAAGAGAGATTTATGTTATAGCTAGGCATTTTTTCTGATGTTCTATCCTGAACAGGGGTGAGGGAATATCCAAGGGATGTAAAAAAAACACTGTATCTTTTTTTGTCATTACACAAATTCATCTGTATTGTCTAGCTAGGCCACTGATAAATACCACAAGCAATGTTACTACCATATAGTTTGTACAGGTATAGGTATGAAAATGACATCTGCCATGGTCAGGTTTACAGCACTGGATTTTCTCCAATCTGTTTAATTAACAAGGATTTTGGAAATTTTTTTACAAATTGTCAAGAAATGGCTAAATTTGTAATTTATGTGCATGTCAATGCACAAGTGATTAAATATGCAAGGAATATTCAAATTTGGTGACGTCATCAAAATGCACCCATTAACACATTAACTCCTGGAGGTTTTTGTTGTTTACGCCTGAAATGCAAGTAGGAAACACATTTTGGGGGCCATTTCTGAATACATCCTAATACATCAACCTCCAAGAGATTTTCGGTTAACCTAATGCCTAACTGTGTTAGAAACATCGTTTTTCATTGGCTATTTCGTCCATGCATGAGCAGAAGGGTAAAAGTTGGAGTTCTTTTCTTTTTTTTTTTGCTTCATTTTCGTATCGAGACCACTCTTTATTCCAAACGCCCATCTTATCCTACTTTTTGCAAAGGTTCGCCTGTCTGTGTGGAGTTCAGACCGGTCTGTCTTAGATCTGAGGCCAAAAAGTCTAAAATCCGGACACAAAATCGGATTCTGACCTCGGACGAATTTTGGGTGGAAAAAACTCTGGTCCAAAAAATTACGTTTTTACCTCTGTATTTTGTAGTGCAACTAGAACATCCAGATTATTTGGTATCATTGTAAAGCTACAGCTGTCTACCTTTCTATAATACCACCCACTTTAGTGTATCATACATGACCTTGATGCTACAGAGCTCGGAAGTAGGATACTACCTCCAGCCGTGTAAACACGGCGCCAGGGGTTAATGTGTTAAGTGTGTTGACTCATGAGGTGAATGCAATAAAACTGACAAGAAGTGCCACAAAAACTGCTACAGCTGAACACAAAAATCTGAAACAGTTCCATGGCACTGAGTGGACATCCACCAGACACAGTGGACATCCACCCTTTTGCTATGGGAACCTGATCATAAGTTAACTTTGTACATATATACTGTATCGAGTGAGCAATCCAAAATTCACAGTAGGCGTACTTATGTACAATATAAGGTCATTTGACTTTATTACTAATAAAACAGAAGTTCTAAACAGTATTTTTAAACATTACAAATCTGTGGTCTATAAAGAAAGTGATACCTAACATGCTTCATTATCTGTAAATACTTACAAGACAGAAAATGATTTACCTTGAATTCCAGCATGATAGCTGTGAGCACCTTGAGACAGGTATCCACCCCTAACAGTTCCAGAGGCAGATGGAGGGGAAAATCAACTAGTGAGAAGCGTGTGTGGTCAGGTAATGCAAACAACAGGGGCGCCTGCAGTTCCCTTGGGAGTACCTGCACCTAGAGTAAGAAATGAAGAAAATAACTGTACTTTCAACTTGGTATTGACCTTTGTCAATATATCACTTTGTCAATGTATCACTTCTTGTATTAATAAATACTTTCTGCAGTATTAACAATACTTTCCTGACTTATTCCATATACCCTCATTCATGTAATTTTTCATACATCATAAATTTTTGTAATGTATCATACAAATCAAAGATACAAACATCTAATGTATTGTTTGCAAAGTTTCAATATCTTGTGTGATAAACACAAATATTTGTTAACTTTGGTTAAGTTTTTAATTGAGGCACCAAAAAATGAAACAGGTGATTAAGAAAAAAAGAAATAACTATAATTTATAATCAGGCAGAAATGACTTTGATCACCTCATTATGAAAGGGCAGTTGTTTACTTTTTAAGGATTTACCCATATTCTTTGATCTACTCTTATATGATTCATGCGTGTGAACTGTTGTTGTCATTACAATATCCAGCCATTAACAAACAGCTGTAAAAAATCAAGAACAACAATGATAGTCATCCCTGATGGATGTAAATGCATGTACTAGATGAGTATCCGAATATTAAATATTAAATATTTAATATTAAAAATTCAGATAGAAAATAGTTATCTTACATGACGAATGCAACATCTAAAACTGTTGCAGCTTAGGAGGCTGGCAATGGAAACAAGAACAGAACTAAGCAACCGATGATTGGAAGAAAAAAGACATGATCATTAGCAGCTTCAAAGTGCAAGGAGTTTCAAATGCAGTTAATGGCCATGAGGTCACATTAAAAGAAAAGATGGTCTAGCTCCACAGGTAAATCTCTCCGGCAATGACAAAGATGGTTTGAGGAATTTGAGCAAAGATAAATAAATTGTGCTTGATATTCGAGAACTCTTGAACATGTGTTTCTATATCAGAATTTGTAATGAACTTAAATATCCAAGAAATTTAGTTTATGGGAATCCTGAAGTTTTCTGACATATTTTTATCGCATTTGCATTAGTTCCTTTATTCAGCACTGAAACACATACTGTTTGCTTGGGGATAAAAACATTTTTAGTTTATTTCATCATAAATTTATTTTATTTTTTTAATAAGCATTGGCTGTAAAATTTACTCAACATTAATGTTTATTCTGAATAGTAACAAGTGCATGTTTCAGCCAACGGCTGTTATTATTTTCATTATAGTACTGAGCACCCCACTAATTTGATCCCAGCTGTGAACTTCTTGCACAAACTAGTAAATCCCTGACAAATTGATAAAGTCCTTGGTTTCAGGTCAAGCTCTGGGCATTTCTAATTAGCACATACATGCAATAACTCTGCAAAGCCTGGTTCTTGGCATAATGTGACAATGGCTACCATAATTACAACAAAAAATGAACTGCTTATTCAGCAATATTGCTTGACAATAAAATACTGTAGAGCCCTAGTACATGGGGAAGATTACATTCGTTAGGTAAATGAAAAAATGAAGATTACAATTGCCACATAAACCATTTCTCCCTCCCTCCATCTCTCTCCCCAACAGCTTAAAAGAAATGTACATGATCTTTCACACTGATACAATGCGGTTTCATCCATCTCTTATACTTTTTCTCACACACTCATTGACTAATAACGAGTCTTCCTCAGTTTGCTTGCTTTTATTTACAATTAGATACATAAGACAGCAGTAGGGATGCACATAACTCTTGTAAACTGGTTGAATATAGAAATATCTATCTGCAATACACACAGACTTCTGCTTATCATTATCATCAATTCATTATTTATTACATACTCAGAAACACATTACCAAATGGAATAGAGGCTGTATAAACAAAATGAGACAACGACTCAAGCAGTTGTTAATTTTATGTTAACATGGTTATACCGGTAAGACTCAAAAGACACAGAGGTCTTTTTGGGGTCTGATCCTTTTACTTTTCAAACAGGGTCAGTACTCCATAACAAAAAATTCTTCTACATTTAATTATTCCTACTCTGAAAAGAATATTAATTATTTCCTCATCTACAAAAATTTACATGAATTATGGTAGATCAATTTCTATGACATTGTCCCTGCTGCTTGATGTAGTAACTGCTATTAAAACTACTGAGTACATCATATAACATGAAGCTGAGGTTAAGACAAGTCCAAATCAGTCATGATCAATTAAAGTTTGAGAATTGTTTTCCATGTATTAAAGATGCAACTGCATTCAAACTGTATTACATTTCACCTTCTTTTTCAGACAAAAAATCTTGCAATTACAAAAAAAGAGGCAGAAAACAAACGAATGGATATAAATGCATCACCACTTTACATTATTATAAAATACTTTCTGCCCTAAATTCAACTGTAAAATGTAATGTGATTGTGAAATGTGCGACTTGCAAAAATATATATTTTCTCTGCCCATCTGCCCATTCATCTGCATCAATTTCTGTGTCTGAATTTCCATCCTCCCATTAAAGAATAACAGATTCCATCAAAGAAATGATGAGGCAAAAGGAAAACCAACCTAAAGGTCAAACTTGTAAAATTATATAGTTTGGTATCATAAGAAGTTTTGCATTGCAATATACTATAATATATAACAGTGTATTGTAATACATACTGCAATATATTAGGAAAATCTTTACAAAATAATGTTCATTACAGAGCAACATGTCACAGTTCCATAAGAGTTTGATGAATTTTAACTCTTTTGAAATCAATGATGACTGAAAAACTTCCTTGTTTATTGTTGAATCTTATCTACATGACTAAGACTTCTTGACTCTGGTTGCACTAGTGGTTGGGATGTCAGAAAATATGGGCAGTCAATTCCATCATCCCACCCAGGATTCATAAACTACCTCTGCATTACATTCACAACAATGGCAAGGCTGTTCATTAATTTTCCAAAATGGTGACAGACGACTTATTTTGCCATTTTATTTGGCACGAAATCTTTAAATACTTCAAGTTCCATGTCTGCTATTTTCAAACACTGCTGTTCAACACTAATCCTCAGGTGGGAGTGGAATTGCAAATAATTAGTACAGAAGGTGCCTTTTAAATAAAGAACATTTTTTTCAAAGTGTGTTATGTCCTTCAAATGAGCATAGAAAATAAGTTAAATACAAAATAATTATTGTAAAACTTTAAACTGGTACTATTATGGTGGTAAAAAATGTTTAAATGCAAAAATTGCAATCAGTATATCAGACATCATGTTAGGCAAACTGTGTCAAACGTTTATACTGGAATTACAGAAACAACACTGCTTAGCATGTTTTAAAGATCTGATGAGATCTACTGCTCCCTACCTTATTATTACCTGTGCGTAGGTGTTTCTTTATAACTTGGATGAGATCTATTGCTCCCAACTTTATTATTATCTGTGTGTAGGTGTTTCTTTATAAAGTTGATGTGATCTATTGCTCCCTACCTTATTATTACCTGTGCACAAGAGCTTCTTGCAAAAAAGACACGTGAATATAATAGCTTTATTTCATAATAAAGTGATTCTAAAATTCAAATACAGTAAATTAATGGCAGCCTTACTGGATCAGGATTTCATATTGGAAAAAATAAATCCCTGTACAGCAGCCTGGCTTAAAATTGTTTAAAACTTCTGTTTTTTTATGTTACATGTATTTACTAAGAACAGTATGTAAATCAGCAGTACAAAAAACTGACTTTCTGTGTAATTTTTTAAAACAAATCTGTATTTTCGACATGCAGAATATATCAGATATTTTTCCACCATGGTTTTGAAACATACCTCAACCCTTGTTTTCCCTGGCACAGGAACTGGGGCACTCAGCAGTCGCAGGATCCAAGTTTCCAGTTCTCTGACCTCATGAAGCACCAAACTGCACACACTGTCACTGCTTTGTCCTGTTAGAACTCCCCATACAGTATCCCTAGAAAGATAGGACATGCATGTATAAACATAGCTCCAGCATGAAGCAGGGTCAAGTATTCAAAAATTGACAATTCATCAATGCACAGCTTTACGAGGTCTTCTGACAACACATGGGCAGTCTCCATGGAATAATCATAATTTACATTTTTAATCTTTTTACAAATCAATAGGATGGCAAAAACCAGAGTAGAAAGAGAGTCAAGAAGGCTTTCCTGTACACCTGTGTTTGACTTAATTTGTGATTATTACTCCAAAGCCCTTTTTCTAAAAAAAAAAAATAATAAAAAAAAAATGATTATATCATTACTGCAATCCATCTGTGCCTGAGTGTTTGCATGTGAATATGTCAATTCTTGCAAATATTATGTCATGCACTGGATCCTGTAAATAACAATAGGCCAAAGTGGGCCCGAGATTACTCCCTGGCTGATATTTGCATAACAAAGAAATGCAAGTGCAGCTGGCCAAGAAATCTGGGTCAGCAACACACCTTCTGTCAAAACTTATTCCAATGCTGTTGAATGCATACATCAGGATGCTTTGCATGAAGTTTGTCAAATTCTTGTCAGCACTTTTTTGAGATATTAAGTTGTGCTAATGTTGGTCTTCTTTTAATAATGGCAGCCATATATGATGCTGTAAAAACATCACATACATAACTCAATGACATTCAAGCCTGGACACCTGTCAAATCTGATCGAAGTCAGTTACGAGGTACTTGAGAAGAAGTTATTATTTTTTTTAAAATCTGAAGTGACAGTATCCATACTGACAGTATACTGGCACGATTTACATAACTTTTTCTGTCTATTATTTGTAAAGACACCTCATCCAGATGGTACATTGGCATCTTCTGTATAAAACCTTTATGACAGGATACTCTATAATTTTGACAAATTCTTTTGAGTGGGTTTGGAGATAGAGTCATATAGAGGTTTTTCTATTTTTAGTAACAGTGGCCATATCTAATGGTGCATCTGCATCATTTGAAAAAAATCCTAAAGACTTTCATGGCAGGATGCTGTCAAATTTGGTCAAATTCTATTCTGCAGTTTTTATAAAGCTGTTTAAATGTTTTTTTGGAAAGTATTTGATGGTGGATCAGCATTATTTTAACTAATTTTTAAGTCAAATTCTGTTGTGCAATTTTCAAAGAGAAGTGCTTGAAGTTTTATTTTTTCTTCTTTTAAATGGTGACTATACATGTATTCGAAATAAATTGGCATCATTTGAACAAATGTAAACAATATTCAAATCAGGTCAAATTCTGTTTGAGCTGTAATCGAGTTGCACAATAGCAACTGTGATCAGATGATGTACAAGGAACATCAGAAGAAGGACCACATCACAAGTTTACTTGGTATTAAGGCCTGGTGAGCTAAATAATCCATTAAAGTGAAGGATCCCTTCAACATTTTAGCACAAATATGTATATACTTGCTTACAAGTCAAACTACAAACAACCAAGATCTTGATCTGTTGTAGCATAATGCATCTGCAGATCAGGGTTCATGTTGTTTGTTCTACTGATTACTCCAAACAAACTGTACAGATCCAGATCTGACCCCGCATTATGAGATGGCACATCTGGGTCTGTGCAGTCTGCACTTGGAATCGTCTTATAAGCAAGTACATACAGTCTGAACTAATGATACAGAACTGACCCAAGTTTAGCTACTGTAACAAGTTCAGGAAGTTTACCACTTCCAAAAAGTGCCAAGATCTTTCACACAAAATAAACATTCTCCAAGAAATGAAACTAAATCTGTGCCCAGTTAACAGCACGTTATCACTATACTTCTGCAATGGCATATTGTAAACCAACACATATAACATACCATCTTAGTGCATTCATTCTCATTTTCATTGGGAAAAAATAAATTTGGGCTAAATTTGTTATGACAGAACAAATATTTTTTTTTAGCAAAATATGCATGTCTCTTATCTGTTTTCTAAAGAAACTTTGATAAAGATTATACTGCTAGAATTCCATCTGCAGCTTGAGATTGTTGAACTGAAGCTTAAATTGATTCTCCATTAATCTATCATATCATATAATCTAGGATTACTGAAGAAAAAAGGCTAGCTGTGTTTTATGTAATCTTTTTTTAAAAATCTGATCATATTATAAACAGCAGTTGGTATTTGTCTGATTTCATTGATTCATATCTATTTGTTGGCTAAAAACGTATTCTATTATTCTTGTCAAGTGTAAAAGCTGTTTTGAGCAAAAGCTGTTCAAACAGGCAACATTATTAAGTTTCTCAATTCGATCGTCCGTCAAATTCATAATCCATTTACAGGGAACTAGAGTCTTTTCTTACAAATGCACATACATCAGTAACATTATGACCAAAGAATTTCATCATCTGTGTTGGGAATTGCTTGGTCTGGTAGTTACATGTTGATCTGTCATGTGGGAAAAACTGGTTGGAATCCACTATGGATCTTTTTTCTTCAATTTTTTTCTTCCTAAGTTAGTGCTTACTTCCTTTGAATTATAAAATACAATTATGTTACTATATACTGTACATGTACTATGTGTGCCTAACCCTTGATAATGTTGCAATTGCAATCTCATATATAAAATTTGCTCATAATACTTCATACATCACTTCCCTTAAATAATGAATATTCTACGATTAACTTCAACAAATATTTTCTACATGTTCTAAGTACATGTACTATTTTAAGTTAGTCCCCGTATTCTTGAAGTTTTAATCTTTGTGTGTTCAAAATCATCTTTGCCAGCCATGTATCTGCCACCCTTCCATGCAGATAGTGATGTTTTAGGGTCTTCTTTTAAACAAAAAAAAATCTGATTTGTGGTCCCAAGTGAGGATCAGTGTGCGTGACCTAAATCAGCAATGTTGTACAATTGAGAATAATTTATTTAATCATATATGAATATTGAAAATGACAAGAGATTCAGATCTGAATTTTTTTAAAAAATCGAATGTTTCCATTTAAGTATTTAATACACTTTCATACATAAAGTAGCTGACAGACTTAGTATTGTTGCAGATCATCATTACTACACAGTGCCATGTCAAAACTGAGTACCCACCTCACTGCACACATAAGAAAGTGACTCTAGCATCTGAAAAACATTTCTAAGAATTCAAGATAAAATCATTTTCTCTTCTTTACTTTGAAACCATCTCTGATATTCTTGAGCAATAAGATTTTCAAATTATCTGTGGTGTTTGCTTTATTGGAAGTACAACTGGCACCATTTGCATCTAGACCCAACAAGAGCAGCAGTGACAAGATTTTTATGCAAGCCACCATGGTGGCCATACTGGATGTGAGATGAACTTACATTTTTACGGACATGCTAGACACAATAAGAAGTCTTCCAGTGAAAACCGCATGTCGATATGACTTTTTTTTCTTCAGAGGAGCAATAACAAGATTTTGAAGATGGCTGCCATGAAGAGATCAGCACCGTCTTCATCCAGAACCAACTAGTGTTACGTGTCTAGGCTTGTACAAAGTAACAAAGAAAAGAGTGAAGCCAACAAGCTTTGTAAAATTTAAGAAAATAATTTATTTCCCTAGAAAACAAGGTAAAAATATGAAAAAGGACTTATGGTTTGTGAATCTAATAAAAAAATTAATCCTAGAATTTAAAAAGATAAGTCCTATCACTAAAAAGTTTTAAATGAATCAAAGTTCGAATCCCGATGAAGTTCCAAGATGGAAGGTGATGACGTCTTGTGCTGTCAAGTCAACAGTTCCTTGTTGAATCACTAAAATTAATATTCTGTCTTTAGAATTCCGAATAATTTCCAATATATGTCTTTGTCCAAGAATTTTGATGAAGAAGAGCACTTATGTATGTTTTCCAGAGAAATTCATTACTAATTCCAAAAACTAGAAAAACTTAACTCAAACTGGTAACAACACAAAATACCTTCGAGCTCCGAAGGTATTAATTTACAACTGAATTAAATCACTATAAAGCATTAGTTTTCAGCGCAATTTTAGATCACGTGATCATTTAATTCGAAAGGCATAGTAAGCCAAAGGCTAGCTGACATGTACGCCATGGACGAATTTGATTCTACCTAACAAATCTTACTATAAGATTCAATAATAAAAAAAAATTAAAAAAGTTGTTTACAACAGAGCTGACATGCAAGCCAAATATGACCTTGACTACGACCAATGATTTTCACTCTAGGGAAGAAATAAAAAAAGTTGTTTACCAATTCTGAATCAAGGTCAGGAACTAGGTCAGCTAAAAATACAATGTAGCAATATTGGTTATTTATTAGAACTAAACTGAATTTTCTGGAAAAATGTCAAATCCAGTGAATAAAGCTATCATTACAATAACATGTAATGAAATAAAAATAAAATAAAAAATTTAAAACAAACACACAAGTAACTAAATTACATATACGTAACACTAGAAATAATAATTAGTCTTCTGATGAAAACTCCATGTCAATAGTCAATGGATTATATGGTAGTCACACTGGATCATATCAGTACAATTTTCATTTACAAGTAAGACCAACTAGACACCAAAAAAAGAAAGGTGACAACCTGATATTATATGATTTTCTGTAATTTTTCATTTAGGAGGAGTAGCAATAACAAGATTTTCAAGACAGCTACCATTTTCAGTTAGGACCAACTTTATATATTAAAAAAATTCTTTTATTTGTATGACCATCTGTTCAGAAGTAGCATTCACAAGATTTTCAAGATAACCACTATATCTGAGCAGCACCATTTTCATTTAGGACCAATCAGACATCAGAAATAGTCTTCTGGTGATAATCCAATGTTGATATGACCTTCCACTCAGGTGGAGTAGATATAAAATGATTTCCAAGATGGCTGCTGTAGCTGCCATGCTGGACACCAAATCAGCACCAAGAAAACACTATGTTGATATTACCATCTATTCAGGAGTATGACCATCTATTCATGAGTACTGATAATAAGATTATCAAGATGGCTGCTGTAGTGGCCATACTGGATGTCCATGTGGCACAAATATTATTTAGGACCAATCAGTAGGTTACTTGATCCATATTCACTCTAACCTGATTTTGGTTACATTTAGTGATTTAAGTGCATTTCTCTAGTTCTATTCTTGGTTGAACCCAAACAACCAAGTATCTAACCTGAATAATCCAGTCTTTATATTCTGCTTCTCTCCATGCACTACATCAACTACATTTATGATGAGGGTGTAGTACTCATCAGTACTCCCCTTGCCAAGTCTTACGATTCCAGGTTTGACAACATTTGTACAGTATGCAAAAACACTCTGCTAAAAACAAAAAAAAAACCACCTAAAATATACAATTAAATGTAATATACAAAGTTACATGTAGTGGCTCAGTCAATATCTGCTTTGAAAACCACTAAGCACTGTTGCCTAGGACACAGGCAAAAAGAATGGCTGAGAGCCAATGAGGGCATGCATATGGGTATGCTTTTATCTGTGGACAATGGCTCTTCTCTACTTGTAAAGGTTAACTAGAAATCATCTTAAAAGTTATTATCATCCCTCAGGAGACCGGAATTCATTTGCTCATCAAATGAGGAATAGCTTTGATCACATCATATCAATGCTGCATAAGTCATTTTAGAAATTGAGACTTCACAAGAGATGCTCTTGACCCTACCAAAGCCATCAGTAGTTATACCTTTTTTCATGGGTCTCCAGGTGGCTGAGTGGTCTAAAGCACTCACCATTACCAATCACTGCCATCTCACCTTTGTCCATGTGGGTTACAGTCTCCCACTCAGACAATATGTGTATTTGAGAAAGCTTGCCAGTAGCTTCCTGTGGGTCGAAGGTTCTTTCGTGGGCATTTCTTCAATCAGTTATACTGGCCACCATTTATAGCAGATCATATGCTGAAATAATGGTGTTAAACCCCAAAAAACAACAATAATACTTCATTCAACAGAATTGATCTTACCATCATAATTAACAACCTGCAAACAAATATCAGTTCCCAGGGAAATTGAACTTCAATATCCGGTAGGATTACTGTTTACTATTTGGTCTCATTCATGAAGTGGCTACCATATGCTGACACCATGTGGCTTCAGCATATAGTAACTTCCTATACACTTTGAGCTATGACATCACATTCCCACTTGTCCATCTACCTAACAAAACATACATACATACATACATACATACATACATACATAGATACATACATACATACATACATACATACATGCATGCATGCATACATACATACATACATACATACATACATACATACATACATACATAGATACATACATAATCTAACCAGAAATCATTAAAAATGACTAGTGCTTTCAAAATTATCTGATTTGCTGACACAGATCTGCCATCACATAAAGTGCTGGTAGATCTGTATCTATGCAATTTGCAGTCTGTTAGGTGTAATCCGTAGATCAAACAACACAGACTTGGATCCACTGCCACATAATGTGCTGGCAGATCTGGGTTATGTTGTTTGCATTTGAACTTGACCTGTAATCGAGTACATATGGTAACCAAGCTCTGGCTACTGTTTAACAAAGACATGCATCTGAAGCATAAATCAGTAATTCAGCAACTGTTTGTAGTCATATTATAAAATAACTTAGACAATAAGTGAGACAAGTGAAGTATTTGAATGTTGGAAACCCACACATGGCAGCAGTCATATCGGGGGCCATACAATGTATGATTTCACATAGGTGTCAACTTGTACAGGTTACCCGTACTTTGTAAGGTTTTTTCCTTTTTTGTCTGTGTACAGCCGTACAAATGTTTTGTACGGTTTTTCGTACAAAATATTGTTTGGTTTTTTTTCATTTTGTGTGCATCCCGACTCAGGGCATGATTTTTTTTAGAACGAGAATTCAATGAGATTAGGGTGGCCTGAAACAATCAAATCATACTCAAAACCAAGCTTTTCCTTTGACTCCAGTGTGTGAAGATCTTGTCGTTTATCGCCCTGAAATTTGATGCTCACTCGGATTTCTAATATTGACTAACTACCTATGTAGTAAGTATATTTTCTTATTTTATACATTATTATTTTATTATTTATACTACTATCAAATGCATAAAGTTTGCATCAATTTTCATACTTTACACAGTCTGGCGGTCATGTTGTTGTAACTGTAATTCGTCCGACTTTTCTGTGTGAAGATAAAGTGGATTTATTAAAAAAAATTTAACAATATACTAATTAAAAATAAATACTCTACTGATTTTAGCACCGTCATTTTATCATGCTGTTATAGTTTTGAGCTAAGTTTGTCAGATACGTAATGCAAACAGGAAGATGCATTGCCATAATGACGGAAGTAGTACAGATACCGAGTGACATAGTTCTCATGGCTCGAAAATATGTAACACTGCCAATTTATGTCAAGTTTGTGACCAAAATCGGCACACCATATAGCAAATTCATAACTTTTCAAACACCAGATACACAATTTTAATAGAAATAATCAACAGCTTACGAGGTAAAACTTCTGGACTGCTACTTTGTCAATTTGTTTTATTTCTAGATTTCAATTTTTTGGATAGCTCCTGGCGTAATATCTTGGGGTTTATGGGGAAAAATATAAATTCATAACATATTTGTAATCAGGAGATCTTCCTATATCACATGTCAAATGTAAATTTTTAAATTATTTTTTTTATTTCTTTCATCTAGTTGAAATATTCCATCCATCAAATGGCTAAGCCTAACTCAAAGAAACACAAGCTTTATCATACTGACCGAGGTCGTGGCAAGTTTCAGGCTGATTGGATTAAAGTCTTCCCTGGCATTATAGATGTATCCAAGTTAGGATCTTCCCATGCTTTTTGTAAAATATGCAGTAAAGACATTAAAGTGGTAGCGTTAAGCATATATGATCTGGAGGAACACTTCAGGACAAAACTGCATGAAAGACATTTTTAAATGAAGAAGGGAGCATCCATCAAAAGCTTCTTTACTCTGCCAAAGCAGGAAGATGATAGTGTTATAAGTAAAAAGAATGAAATAAAGTTTCAGAAATGTAAATAATTATGTAAATATGTGTAAAAATACTTTGTGTACAGCATTTGTTGTTTTAAAACTGTCCATCTTATATACTGTATGAATATGTTTTCTCATGTAAGGTTTTTTTGGTCTTTGTAAGGTTTTTATTGGTCTGGCGTACAGGTTTTCATCTCAAGGGGTTGACACCTATGATTTCATCACTTCTTACAGTACTCTGGGGCCCTAGAGTGCGCAAAATAACATGAAACACATGGTGGGTCTATTTTTTGTTTTATGACCAAATGTCAGCTACCTTGAATCAGCATACAATAGTTATCAACATATATTAGTGATGAAGCTGAATTTGGAGACTGCATTGTTACAATGATGGAGAATTGTGCGATTCTCTATCAATTCAAGACCAACAATACATGCATTTCTGAAGATAACATAGCTGTCGTTCCAACCCATGAAGATTTGGTTATAATCTGAAAGCGGGCCAAAATCAGCCCTAATCAGACCTGGTCGTTTATCTTTTCACACTCAGCATGTGAATACATCTGTATATATGTATATATGTTATTACATACAGGATGTTGATACTAATGCATGACCCACGAGTAAAGATCTTGGGGGTTGGGGATTAACCCTAAGATCAATGTCTGCTGCATGTATAAATTTTTCTTTTCATGACTATATGTTGACAGGGCAGGATCTCAATTGTTTCTATGTTATAATGTTGTTGTTGTGGGTTTAATGCTATTCTTCAGCACTTGACAGGCTATACATGGCGGACAGTATATTTAGTGGAGGAAGAACCTTGGAAGAACCAATGGCAAACTTTCTCATATACCCACTTTGCTCAGCCTGATACTTAAACCCATCTGGACAGAGGTGAAATGTCAGTAATCCATAAAGGCAAACACCTTAGACCACCTGGGGCCCATTCTATGTTATGACCCAGGGGCAAAGTTCTAGAAGTAAGAACAGAACCATGAACCAAAGTTAGTTCCATATCTGAAATCATCATTTCATGCTTAAAAACTGTATCTATTATAGAGTGGGGATCTCAGTAGTTTCTAAAGAAAGTCAGGGAAAAAAAAAACAAGAAAAGTTTGAGAAGTTCAAATAGGTAGTTACATTAAAATTTTTATAAAAGTTTTTAACACCTTACATGCCAATTCAATGCCTACAATCTGACATATTTGTCATGGAGAGACGGCAGTGTTCTCCTTAAGATTTGGAAAGCTGCAGTCCAGGACTCCTACCTTGAAAAAGTCTCCAGTCCAAGCCCTCAAAATAGGAATCCTAATCATGATACCTTTTTTTCTCCTTGCAATAGTTTGCAACATTATGCATATTGTTACATGTAGGCTCGTACAAAAGTAACAAAAGAAAAGAGTGAAGCCAACAAGCTGTGTAAATTTTAACAAATTAATTTATTTCCCTAGAAAACAATGTAAAAATAGGAAATAGGACTTACAGTTTTGTGAATATAATCCAAAATTTAATCCTAGAATCAAAAAATATAAGTCCTATCACTAAACAGTTCTAATTGAATCCAGGTTCGAATCTCGATGAAATTCCAATATAGAAGGCGATGACGTCAGATGAGATCGTTACTGATGGCAACAGATCCTCGCTGAAACACAATTTATAATGTTCTGTTTAGAATTCCAGAATAAATTTCCACTAAACGTCTTTGTCCCAGAATTTTCATAAAGAAAAGCACTTGTTTTGTTTTCTAGAGAATATGAATTATTAAATCCCAAAAATTAAACAAACTTCAGAACAAACTGGCAACAACAACAAAAACCTCTTGAGCCCTCAAGGTTTAAAATACAACTGATCAATCCACTAGCAAAATGGCTGTTTTAAGCCTCGATTTTAGATCACATGGTGGCTCACGTGACAGGCTACGTCATTTCTAATTTTAAAAGCGCAATAAAAAAGTGCCATTTAGCACGCAGCTAGAATAGCCCTATCTAAGAATCAGATTCCCACACTGAAAATAAATTTAAAAAGAAAGGCTGTTTACAACTCAGCTAACACATGGGCTTAAAATGACCTTGGTAATAGCCAATCATTTCCGCTTAGTGTTTAAGAAATCTATGAGCTAAAAATAGGGTTGAAGTAACCATTATAATCTAATCAGGTCAAGTTAATTTTCCAAAAAAAGATTCAAATCCAATGAAAATTATCATTACAATAAAATGTAATGAAACAAAATTAAAATAAAAAAGAATTTAAAACTAACACACAAGTAATTAAATTACATATACGTAACAATATATTGTTGTGTCACCAATATAAATGACATCAGGTTCCTCATGTTCATTCATTCTCAATGGCTTTTCCTTAACATTCTTTCATTTTGTGTGCAGCTAGAACAAATCAATGAAGAGATTAGTGTATTTTCTATATTCATTTATTTAGTTGACTTAATACCATTTCAAGTCACGAAAGATGACAATACACCAGAAGAACAAATCACCATATTCCGTTTCCTTTTTCCATTTCATCTTCATGCAACAGAACATACTACTTTCACTTTCATCTAACACAAATTAACTTTTTCAGAACTACCGGTAAGTAACTTCAATGGAAGACTACCATTCAACAAAGTTATCTTCAAGATGTGTAACAAATGTAGCCAACAATTGTTCATTGACTTACAAACATTTTATTTCTTGTGATGGGTATACATCTATGGTATCATTGCAAAGAAGACAACTTCAGGTCTGTGAAAATATGCTTATAAGCAACTTTTAGTTGCACACAGGTGATTATATCGGTAAATGAACTTGTAAGTTAAAGGTAAATGTCATCGCATTCAATCGAAACTGTTAAATGAAGCATTTAAAGAGTAATATATGGTTTCTTTTTGATCCAATATCATATTCCTACAAATCATGGCTTGAATAATTGCAATATTGTCACATTTCTGGGAAAGCCACACGTGGGTAACAAGATTTTTACAAGCATTAAAAAACTTCAATATAAAAGGTTTTATTTTCTTCTTTATGGAAATCAAAATGCATAAAAACATATGCTTCAACTGTGATCACACCAGACTAATTTAACAAAAAAGTTCAAGGCAGTTTTTGGGTTAGCAAATCATTTACTTGTGTCACCAATGAAATGCAGGTAGCATTTTACCATGAGAAACATGTCACATGACACAATTTCTCCAAAATTGGATCCAACAAGCCAGAATTTCTCACTTTTTTACAAATATAATTAACTCTCTGTAAAAAAAAATCATAACTTCCATCAATATATAAAGGCTAGAAAAAGCAGATAAAATTTCAGATAACGCAAGTCCAAGCACATGTGTGTTGATTTGGGTCAGTGTCTTGCTTCTGGTGTGCATTAATATCTGAAAATCTTGCAGTTTCCAAAATTACAAAGTCACTATAAAATATCTTAAATATTCAAGAGATGTTCAAGATCCATCAAATAATCATGCTGGGCCCATGCATTTGGAAAATGTGTGAATATATTTTAAGACAAATGAGATTTAGTCAATTGACGAAATTCAGGCATAGTACACGTTGGAAAATTCGAAGCCTTGAAAGTATTAATTTTCATTCACTATTGATAACAATATCCATCCATCCTCATCACAAACACTCCCCTTCTTAATCATGTATATTTACAAGATTAGAATTCCTGTTATTTTCAAATATTTGGTTTCCAGACTATTCTGATTCATCGTCAATGAGTCCACCATTTTGGATTTACTTGGGTGACTTAAAAGAATAACATTTACAAATCAGAAAACCCCTCTTTCTTGTTAACAACCTATCTTAAAGTCCAAATGTATCCAAATGGTATGCAAACGAATCGTACCATGATATAATTATTTACAAATGGGGTTTCCAAGATACTGAAAAATCATCAAGACGAGAGATGTGCTTGAAATCAGTATACTGGTCTGAAGTGTTGAAGTTATTGTTCCTGGACCGCTTTACCGGTTTGCAATGTTGAAAGGGCTAACTAAATTCTCTACCAGTTCATGATAAAAAAAATCCAGGCATGTAAATTCTGCACCTTCCTCCATCACCCTCATAAATTTTGTTAGTTTCTTGTCTTAAGCATCCATGGCCCTTTGACCAATGATTATGCGACAAGAGACTTTGTTCACAAACCGCTAACCTTATAGGTAAAACCAGGAATGCTTCAGCTAAAGCAGGTTCATCTAGAACATGGCACCAAAAAAATAATTTAAAGATGCCATTGGAAAAGTACCCTCATACTTGCTTATGAGTCCAACTGCAAACTGCACAGACACAAATCTGCTGTTGCATAATGCACCAGCAGATCTGGGTCTGTGCAGTTTGTTAGGAGTAATCAAGGGAACAAATCAACATATACCCTGATTTGCAGGCATATTATGCTGTGGCAGATTAGGGTTTATGTTGTTTGCAGTTTGGCTTGACTTATAAACAAGCATATATGGTACATTTCATAATAACTTGATAACAAAGGTATATCTACACGTGACATAATGAAAAACACCTGATTTTATGACAATTTATGATGACTAACATGGCAGCTCATGTTCCTCCAATAAACAAAACAAGTGCCAAAAGCTTGGCACTACTGTTCTGAATATATGACAAAATACATATACCAGTGTTCCAAACGTTGTAAAAGGATTTAAAATATGATGGATTAGAAGTGTGCTGAATGAACAAAGCAAGTTGTCAAAACACACATGCCTGTAATTAGTCATTGGATTAAATGATCATTAGGAACAGAAATCAATTAACACGTATCTTGGTCTCCTTTTCTACATTCTGGTCTATGTGGCTTCACCTAATCCTCTTAGAAGGACTTGAACTCTGTTCCATAGCCTGCACACTGTATGAATGACATTTGCTTTGGAGAAACAGATCAAATAAAGATTTGCACACAGAGGTCTCGGATGTTGGAATTTTTATGTAAAGGTACCAACAGGTACCTGGGTACCAGCCACACACCCCAACAATTACCTGGCTAATAAAATTAGCTATAGGGTATAAAAGGTAAACATGTCTGTTCTTATTTTCAGCATCCATGAGTAACCAGGATGCCATTTTAAATGTTAGATTTTGGATAATATTACTAATAAGAAAATAAAATTTAAAATGCAAAACCAATAGTGCAAAAATGTGAAGGGCAACCCCAACCTTTCATTCTTGAAATCTGTCTCAAAATATTTGCCAGAAAATATTGACCTCAACTACAGTTTCTGTGTAACTAATTAGCATGGACATAACTGTGTCAGGAAACTATATAGAAGACAAACAGGAAAAGCATGAGCCCTAATATGTCATCATTGTGTTTACCCCTCCCCAGTTTCTAATCACATACTTGTTCCTGAGTATGAGTTGTTCAGGGTGCTTACTGAATTCTCCCAAGATTTGCACGGTTAAGTTTAAGCTCAACTTACCTGGGAACTGCCCGAGAGCCACCAATCCTCTTAGTATGACTCCTGTCATGACATGCATCAATCAGTTTTCGAAGAATGAACAAACACTCACGAAAAGTCGAGAAAAATGGATGATGACTAATGATGCATAGAGAAGTGAGAGTATTATTTCTAACTCGACCCACTGTTTTCAAACGTCTAGTAGTCCTGGGTGACTTGCATAAATCTGAGTCTGGAATATTTACACCAAATAAGTTTACATTACCATCTGCAAAGCTGCCACCACTAGATTGTCGTTCACATTTTCTATCGTTTTTTAACTTCTCAAATGGCCGATAGAAATTTACACACACTCCATATCGCATGATACCAGAATCTTTTTCCGTCAATGTGAATACAAATGAGGTTGATTCTCTAAGGCTCATCCGTTTGGGCCCAACACTTATACAACCCTCAGGTTGACAGAAGAAAATAATATCAGGTGAAAGTGGAAAATCAGAATGATCTTCCAGCGGGTATCTCCGTAGCAGCTCTGGAGTCTGTGCCACATTGTTATTCAAATTTGGATGACGACTTCCAACAATTATAACATAGTCCAAAAGTCGTGGACAGAAATACTTCTTGTAATATTCAGACATGATGTTTTACAATCAAAATGCTAATATTAAATTTGTTTTACTTTTCAGACAAGTCGTTTTTGTCTTTTGAAATGGAGTAAAGACTGCTCTGTTGAAATATCTGACGAGATACAGTTGCATTTAGCTGATGTCCAATGGTCTTGAATGTGGCAGCTGCAGAAAGGGGATGCTGAGTTTTTCACGGAGAACATTATGGCTTTATTTTTTTTCTTCTCGATGTTACAGCTAGGATGTCCACTTCTCATGATGTTCCTGTAAAAGGAAATTTAAACTTAAATCAATAATTGTAAAGTGAAATAAAAGAAATATTTAAACTAATTAAGAAAAAAACATGTGCATCTTAAATCACAGTAAAACGTGTCAAACAGCCAGCTAGCTGCAAAAGGGCATACAGACTTATTCTCAACATACCAAGCATGTGCAACTTCCTCAAGGACATAGGCTGGATAGTGATTTTAAAATTTACCTCAATTATGTAAATGTAACTGGGTAAAACCAGGGTATGGGCCGGATGTGCCCCATGGGTGATAGGCTGCACATGCCTGCTCTTCATGGTTACCAGTACAGATTTGCATGTAGATATTTGTAAATATGGGTTCATGCAGGAAATATTTTCTAATATAGTGTTAAAAGAATGCATTTCAGCCTAATCTGTTTAACTACAGTACACTGATCATATATCTCTGAGCTTTCTATATAATTTTGAAATGGAAAGCCTGGCCCTGGTTTGAAAATCTAGCTCAAGACTATTTCTCAAACAGACACAAAACACTTTCTTTTAAATACCAAATATTAATGAGGATTTTGTCAGAAAGGAAATTATAATACAATGTTATGTCTAATTCAAAAGTTACTGGCTTCTGAAGCTCTTAAAACTGTGAACAGACCACACTATTAAACCAATACCTTACACAGGTTCATAGCCATAAATTCTTCTGTAGAGAATTGGAGGAAAAAAGTTCCTCCCCTTAAGTCAGGAGATGAACTGAGTGTCATTAATTACAGACATATTTGTTCTACCTACATGTATTGTCAGCAAAATTATAAAAAGACATGGTTTCAATTCATTTCATTAATCTGATTAACCATTGTCAATAAGGCCTCCATCCAAATCACTCATGCACAACAGCATTCACTGGTTTCATCAATCACTGGTTTAAGAATACTGATCATAGGAAATTAACTCAAGTTTTATTCTAAGACCTAATGTGAAGCTTTTGATACTGTACATCATAAAGTTTTACTACATAAATTAACAGCAAATATTGTTTCAAAACCTTCATTGAAATGGTTTCCATCTTATCTCAATGGTAGATTACAAGTGGTATGTTGGAGACACACACACTTGGATTATAAGAAACTCTGAAACGGAGTATCACATGGATCAATTCTAGACCCTTTCTTTTACATATTATATATAAATGATTTTTCAAAATGCATGAAACATTCTTGAGTATCTATGTATGCAGATCATTGTCAAAGATAACATTGTTCACAACAACTAAATAAAGATTTACAATGTGCAGTAAAATGGATGTATGACAAGAAAAAACTAAAGAACCAGTTAATGTGCATCTGCCCGGGACAATGATGAGCTGAATATGCAGAATTTTATTTAGAAATAAACAGTACACAAATTCAAACTGTTGAATATGCCAATCTTTTTGATATCCTTAGTGATAAGGGAATTAAATGTGTTTCCGGTCGACTGACTGTCCCTTTTTTTTTCGTTGTGAACACTAGCACCACCCCTCCACAAACAAATCTGAAATTGATTTCAGGGATATAATTAACTTATAGCTAATATACAGTATGGCCCAGCAGTTAAAACAAATATACAACAGATATACAGTAAAAAAAAATTCAAAACCTACCTACCCCTTTTAAAAGCAGTGCAATACGAAACACACATTTTTTATTTCTGGCCCGATACTTTATCCTGGTCCAACACTATAAAACCATCCAAGACAATATGAAATTTAAAAGGGACAGATGTTTTTATGTCAAATCAGCTCATCTGAAAAGTGTACACTACAGTCTTTATCCATATTTTACCTACTGCTGTATTAGGAAAACACTTAAATTCCTACCGCAAATACTACACAGATTACAGAAAGAAAAGTCAATGTCCTTTCAAATGCTAAACATATTTTAACATCATCTCTTTTCAATGGTATTTGATGGATGCCACTTATGGATCACAATATTTTCTGAAAAGCTGTCCTCACTTTTTCAAAGTCTTGAATAATTTAGTGACAGCATATCTTCTTGCTTTTAAGTTTGAAAGAAACATTAACATAAGGAGTACTGGATAAACGCAAAATGCAAACAATGATTTTAATATCGTTTACCAAATTATCTTAAAGAATAATTTGCAGCATATTAAACAAGCACCTACCCTACCTCTGTAGTTATTTTAATGAGAAAGTCTGATTTTATGACTACATAAATGGAAGCTGTGATACATTTTTGAGAATAACAGTATTCTAACCTTTTATAATTTATATTCTGTAATAGTTGCTTTCTTTCATGAAGCACATGTTACCCTTTTAGACTTTTACTAATTACTGTACATCTGTTGTATACTTGTTTGAACTACAGAGCCATAATGTATATTTGCTTTAAGTTAATTATGTCCCCCTTGCATAAATAAATGATATTATTATTATTATTAATTTATTATTATTATTGATGAATTGACATGTTCACAAGATACCTGCAACTAAAAAATTCTTTGTCATGGCCTTTCACCTTGAACCTAACATTATGGACAGATGATACTGCCTACCTTAATTTTAAAAACAGTGCAATGGGAAATACACTTTTGTTTTTGGGCCTAATAAGATGGTGGCCATATTGGATGTCATACTGTCATCATCTTCATTTAAAACTAATACAACATCAGAAGTCTTTTAGTGAAAACCCATATTGATATGACTCATTTCAGAAGTAGTAGCAATAAAAAGATTTTCAAGATGGCCACCATAGCAGCCATACTGGATGTCCAAGGGTCACCATTTTTATTCAGAACCAACAAGACTTTGTGATGAATGTGCCTGTAATCTTTTGTGGCAATCCTCATAGTAATTTAGAAAGATCAGCAATAGAAAATTTGTGCTAATGGACACTACAGAGTATGAAAGGTCACTTCATAAGCTTGGTCAAGTGGTTTCAAGCGCTCGCCTTTACCAATAACTGCTGTCTCACCTCTGTTCATGTAGGTTCAAATCTCGGGCGCAGCCAAGCTGACCAATCCCAGGAACCATGATAACCATATCTACCTACACATATACGCTTACAATTTTCGACATGATCAAATTTTATTCTCTGGAAAATGTTACCAAAGTACAAGTACTTCAAAATAATTGGGGGTTCATAACAGAACGATCCAGAGACTTGGATAAAAAATGTATATTTACACTTGTAAATGTTACATTTAAACCTACTGTTACCATTCTACCAATTTGGCACCACATGTGCAATAAAATAACAATTCACACAGTTCTGATGAGAAGGGTTAGCCATGCATTAGAGTTATGACTATACAATTACAAACAGCTAGTGAAGCTTGGCTAGTGCTGATTCTCATAATTGTTTTGCATACTTTGTTCTTCACTGTGTTTTTACGCTTGGGAAATGTATCTTCAAATATTGCATTATATCCAACTCTAATATTTCATACCATCAATCTATAAAATTTATGAAATTTTTTTAAACAGTACTGTAATGTTTCATACAAAACTTGTACTATTATTACTAAAAGCTTTTAAAATTTCAGTCCCCAGTAAAAACTGAAAATTACAATTAATATTTTTCTTGTAATCTGCAAAAATAATGAATAGAGAAAAGGGGAATTCGGTTCATTTTTTAATTTTTTTCCTCCAAATAATGTTGTAAGGTCACTATAAGCACACAATGATGAAATCTGAGTAAGGCACAAGTGACCTTTTTTTCTGTCATGTTTTAATGACACTTTTAACACAGTATTCACTATATCATGCCAAGGAAATATGAGCCAAGTGCCTCTCCCAAGGACACACAGAGGCAGTGAACCTAGACTAGCATGGGCAGGTATCAAATCTGTGACTCTTGGATCAAGAGTCCAACATTCTACCAACTGAGCTACAGTGGCTTCCTTCACTTGCGACAGTATTGAGAGTTATTAGACATATCCACATACATGCAAAGTAATTAAGTTTCATGCCTCTATCACGAAGGACATATGAGTACAAGTACTGAAAAGGGAAGAAACCAATAAAGCTACATTGACCTTGAAGATAACACCTTCACTGTGATACATGAAATATATGCCAGTGTCCCTGACCTTGAAAATGGGGCTCGAAATGTGGAATGCAACACATCTTTAGTGGCAATATACAAGTACGTAAAATTTCGTTCATTTATTATCTCTGCACCCATGGGTATGTAGACCATGCCCAGTGCATGTTGTTAGGTGTGACTACTGGAGGCAACTGTTTTGACCTCTAATATGCTGCATGATGACCTTCATGCTATGAAAATCTTGGACTTTTTTAAAATAAAAAAGTCAGAATTATGTTTAAAAAAATCTAACTTAAATTTAGGGATTTTACTCTTTTTTTGTCTTTATCTGTATTGTATGCCTTTTTTGTATGATTAAATTTACTCAGCACTGTATCGTCAGGACAGTGGTCACACTGTGCTGATGTGCCATTAAATCACATACATACAAAAATACCTACATATAAGCACTTATCTAAGTTAAAGCTCGCAAGTTAAAGCCCCAAATGCTGCTGTTTATCATAAATTTCACCATTCTTCCAATTTAACTAATGTTTGGAAGGAAGGAAATGATTTGTTAAAAAAGGCTATCTGATATAAACTGTTCTTTGAAATAATCAAGATGATAGATTTGAAGGACATTCAAATATTCAGTTTAGAATTAAGAGGTGGCACAGCTTAATTCAATCAACAAAGTCGCTTGAAATTCCTTTCTTTTTTGGGAGTGCTCCAAAAGTAGTGATGTGATATATTTGACAAACTCCATCAGTTACTAATCTAATAATGACATTCGCATGTGGCCCACAAATTGATTTGAGAGGTAATGAAGAGAGGAAGGCCCACTTTTTAAAATTGGACCTGAAAAGAAAAAGTGCAAATCAGATAAAAACAAGACTGGTCAATATTGATGATCAGCTGCGGCACTGGAATAATCTGAAGAGCAAACTTGGGCTGAAGACAATCTGACATAGCATGGTGTTGGATTCTTACAGTATGTTTACAATGGTGATATCATGCTTTTGACTAAAATCTACTGTCCCATGGACGTTGCCAATCAACATCAGATATTTTTGTACACATGTGAAAAATGATGGGTTTCTCAGTTCTTGGGAGAAATTTCATGGCCCATAATTTGATGAAACATTGATATTATCTGGTTTTAATGGAACCCAACGATGTTGAGGACCTGTCCAATATCTTTCAAGATTCGGTATTATTCAGATGATTTGGCATATACAACTTTTTGCGCATAACAGCAGCATTGGTGCTTTAAAGAGCTGAAGGGAAATGTTCCTGAAACTTAAAGAATCAGCCATAAAGATAGGACCTCCATAGTCTGATAAAACAGCCCCCAATCCAGACCTGCCAACCCTAACAAGACTTCAGTAAGGCAGTCAATTTTTTCTGTAAGTTCACCTAGACTTCAGCAAGGTGTAACAAAAAATATAATGTACTGCTCTTGTCAAGCTGGAAAAAATACATTCAAAAACCAGAAGTGTGATTCACAACTGATGTACCAATGGTAAACATCGTGTTCAACTCAAACGTTTGTCAAGTTCACGTTCACCTTAATTACCTCCAATACAGTTTCACAAACTGTACAAACCCCCAAAACAAACACACAACACAATTGCTTGATCATGCAGACATTTTGCATCACAAAATATGTGCAATTTAAAGTGTCTGAGCTACTCCAGTAAAGTAAATCTGGTTCCCTGACCAATTCCACTGAATCTATTATGAAACACAGATCCAAATCAAAAACACGGAAAACCCACTATCTGGATTCTACAGCAAACAATGGTATTTCCTTAATTTGTGCTTTTATGCAGAAAGTCTGTATTTTAAGGGTAATGTCTGTAAGAGTTATGGCAAAGTTTTAAAGGTTGGCAGGTCTGCCAAACATTTACTGGTATGTTGGATGACCTTGGACCTGATCCCCACATATAAATAAAATTCTGTAATCATTGCCGACTGATTTGTCCACAACACTAGCGCATATTGATAATTTTTAGACACCTGCATATCTCATGGCTCTTGAGTTATGGTCAGCTGAAATGGTCTTTTGGCAATCTTTACAGCATTTTTCCCGATCAAATCTGATGTCTGACAACTTGTAAATAAATATGGAATCATACAACCCTATCTCATGTTGTCATTACGAAATAATGGATTACGGCAGTGAAAAATGGACGGTTCCATCAATATCATGACTCAGCTCATTAGAAATAGTTGTTTCGGTCCTGTGACTCAAACATCTGTGGCTCTGTCATATTACTGTCACGTGATGAATATTTCATCAAGACCATTACCACTGTTCAACGCATTACAAATCGGACTGAGTGTTCTCTTCAATTTAAGTTACAATATACAATTAGCTCAAGAGTCACAAGAAATACTGGAAAGTTTCTAAAATGGTGCCTCATGTGTTGCAGAGAACTCTGTTTGCAATAACTGCAGAATTGTATAAAACGAGGAGATCTGATCCCAAACTAACCCACACACCAATACCGGCTTGGGAGCTGATTTAAATCAAATTCAGACCTACAATGCGGTATTTAACACACCTTCTTCTACATACCAAGTTTCATCTCTTATTATCAAATGACTTTAAGTTTGTAGATGAAAGTACATGTAATGTGAGATGGAAAATTTTAAATACTGACCCATAACACTCATCTTTCAGACAGAATCCCCAACCTGTTAAATAAATACTTTCTAATGATAAGGTACAAGTAGTCCAAGTTTCATTCCAGTGACTGCAGTGGTTCTAAAATTATAAAGTGGAAAGTATGACAAAAAACTTGGAATATATATCCATTACCTAGGTACCCTTGAAGATAGGACCTCTGATATGGTTTGTCACACATTCTAAAGATGAATACCAAGATTAATCCTTTGATATCAAACTCCTTTAAAGTTAGTGAGCAGAAACAAATATGTGATGGACCAATGGATGAATGGACATGAGGATAAAATGACCCCCACTTACTATAAAGAGGCTCAGGAGAGAAAGTACACAAACAAGAAATGGAAATGTCAGAGGACAGCAAGACTCACCTGCACATATTACTGCCATAAATATTAAACATCAACACTGACACCAAAGACAATTACTTCCACAAGGGAGGAGGGGGGGGGGTCTAACATAATCTCTAGTGCACTTGGAGCAAGTAATAAAACAATAATTAACAATACAGTAAGCGTAACAATCAGAATGAGTGTGCAATCAAGCATTAAATCATAAATGTAGTTTTGAGTGAACACCTTACCTGGATTTCACTAAAGAAAAGCATACCACAGTTTAATCAAGCATTAAGTCATATGAATGCATGACCTGGATTTCTGTTTAGATGAATGGCATGTGAGGGTTCTGACTGGGACCCCAGTAAATGCATTGAGATATATATATATATATATATATATATATATATATATATATATATATATATATATATATATATTTCTCTACTGACAGCAAGTCGTCACACAACATCGGCTGAATAAGCAGAGACTTTTTACAGACAATTTTTGGACAGTAAATAGACCTGAATAAAATGTGCACATTTTGGTTGTCAGATTTATGAGCATTCAACTGTTTTATATCCACATCTACATATTTACATTGCATGGTGCACAAACAGAAAAGCAGCTAACTATGAGGCAACTAAATTTATTCAAAAGTCACTGTATCTTCAAAAGTAAAAAGCAATTAAGTACAAAAATAGCA